>SDVV010004230.1:0-20414 GCA_016164225.1 Gammarus roeselii
AGAGAGAGAGATATAGATATATATATATATACACACATGTATGTGTAGATATAAAGGCATTTGCCTAAACGCATTGTCACCATTTGAAATCAAATAAACAATACTGGTTTCATTATTTTATGAGTAGAAGAAAATTGTTCATTAAAGTAAATCTACGTCACTTGCGAACTACGTTGTTATTGTAATTAACAAGTGTCGTATTATACCGAGCAAATAACCAATACTTGGATGGTAAAAGTTCGTGAGATGCTGAATTTTGTTAGTATTGTCCGTAGAGTAAGACTGAGCTTGAAGCACTCGTTGGAGGTGGACGCAGCAACACACGCTGAAGATTTCAGCGTCATGTGTCTACCAGCATGATAATTGGAAGTTGAAACCTCTCCGAAAACACCATAAACCATCGATCACGATAATGACTATTACCAAATAAGCCGTTTTTTGTGGTGATTCTTCTCGTCTACAACATAATTTTTTACCACCAAGATGGTACGAGAATCCTCGTCCTTCCGCGACGTCGATCTTTCTAAAATCTATCATGAGTCTCGATCACATGCCGAAATCATAATTGCACAGGTAAATCATGCACTACAACGCATCAAGAACACTGTTGACGTGCAGAGTAAAGAGATCACTGCGCTCACTGCTACGGTTACAGACCTACAGGCAAGGGAAGAGGCCAAGGACAATGAGTTAAGGGGGTTACGTGATCGCCTCAATATTATCGAGGATCAGGTTGACTCTAACTCAGCCTACGAGAAACGGGACTGTCTCGTAATTTCTAGTGGGGTGCCCGAGGTCTCCGAGGGTGAGAACTGCTAGAAAATTGGTAGGCACCGTATAAGTAATAAACTTAGAATTAAAATGAGTCCTGATGACATCTCTTCTGCTCGTCGTATTAGCAGGAAGCCCATCAATCAGGCTCCCGACCAACTAAAGGAGCATCATCATTAATCTACGCAGGAGAGACTTCAAGAATGACATTCTACCAGCATGTAAAGAGTTTAAACCACCGTTCTACGTCAATGAAAGTTTGACCCCCACCCGCTCGTGAGTGATGTTTGTCCTGCGCAAGGCGCGAGAAGACCACCGAGATAAGTTCAGGACACCCCAGTCCTACGATGGCAACGTTAACACCTACGTGCCAATGCTAGGAGAGTCTCGACAAGGACAGCAGACCAAGTTCTGACGTGTGGTGGTCAACAGCCGGCGGGTGTTGGATGAGCTCCTGATGCAGCACATCATCTGTACATCCCAGAAATACGTTAATGACTGGCCTACACATGCACAGTAACCTCTGTCTCCTTCATCCCTCATTTGTAATGTTGGATGACCTTAACTGATTGACCTTGTTACCATTCCCAGAACATCAAAAAAGACTTAGATTCTTCCAAAATCAAATAATACCTTTTTTTTCTCTTAGTTAAAATTGCTGAAAGACGCTACCCAATCTAGTTCGTTGTTAAAAATTATTTGTCATTATCATTATCTTGTGCAGCTATGCCTTTTACTCGTCTGCTTTTTTCATTGTTTTTTTTCAAAGCTAACAGTCATTGTTAAGTTAAAATATTCGTAGCTACCAGACTTTGTACCTGGTTATTCCCATGATGTAGAGGAGCTTCACTTCAGTTCATAATCTCCTAGGATCTTCCTAATTTCTTAGAGAAGTATGTGGACAGTGAAATCATCATTGGAAAAACTTCAGTCGTCGCCAAGACTCGATCCTGCGTCGCCGGATTACGAGTCCAGCACTCTACGCACTAAGCCATCCATCATAATAAAAGTTATGAAACAAGCTTTCGTGGGTATTGTACTATTTTCAGGATCGACTACCAATTTCTTTGTTTTATCACTGTTAAAGCACAATAACAGTTCTCAAAGATGTTAAAGAGAATATACCAACAATAACGTTGGGAGACAAGTATGCGGACAGTGTAAACATCATTGGAAAAACTTCAGTCCTCGCCAAGACTTGATCCTGCGTCGCCGGAATACGAGAAGAGAAGATTCTGTGTTAATTTGCTTGCATTATTTTACTCTTCCCTGGTTAGATACTATCTGTTTCATAAGCCTGGACAATAATTTGTTAGACTTTATCGTCCCTGATACCAACTATTTGGATGTTCTTCCGCCTGATCTAAATACTGAAAGGGAGAGTGAATATTATAATGAAGATACTTTTAACAGATCAGATTGCAATACTAAAAATACCTGGACGAACTTTTCTTTGTTACACCACAACATCAAATTACTATTACCTAAAAGTGACATTTTTCACTCATTTATCCAATTAGTAACTTGGAATTTCGATGAAATCAGCTTCACAAAAAGTTGGCTCACAGAGGACACAGAAGATTTAATTCATTTTAAAAACTATAACTCCTTTCACTCATTCAGAACTGACTGTAGACGCGGAGGAGCAATCAGCAGCTATATATCTGATGAATATACCTCTAAAATCTTAGACTATTGTACTGTCAGTGTGCCATACATAAAAACACTTTTCGTTAAAACTAAACTGATATTATCTGCCAACCCTAATCTATTCACTAAATGAATTGGATGAATTTATCCAATGTAACAACATAAAGACTGATCATATTATTCTATGTGGATATTTTAATATAGATATTATGACTTACGATTGCGACAATAATGCTTTAGAACTGTTATGCTCAATGAACAGCCTTGCATTATTACCACTAATATCAAAAACAACTAGAGTAGGCAAAGTCAGAGATAAGGCCACCCTATTAGATGATATCTTCATCACAAACCCGCATAATTATAACTGGCATATTGACATCAGAAATATCAGACCACTTGCCTATCTTTGTAATTCAGAATAATATATTGATTAATGAAGCAAATGAAAAATACGAGCAAATTGAATACAAATTGATAAATGATGTAGCAATAGGGATTTTTTTGTCAAGTTGAATCAATCTGATTTCACTGAAATTATTAATGGAAATTTCTGGGATCTTGCTATCAAACAATTAATCTCTACAGTAGATGGGAGTTATAATTCTTGCTGTCTTCTAAAAACAAAAACAGTCTCTTCAAAAGACATTACGAGAGCCAGGATAAATGCTCATAATAAATTAGAAATATAAACACGGAATCATTATTTTTATTTGTTCTTGCAAGGCAAAATGTGAGAAGTTAATTACAACCAATTAAGAAACCGCGTTACAAGCTAGATTCGATCTTTCAAACAAACTAACTACGAAAATAAATTTTCTGAATACAAAAAAGATCTCAAACGAACGTGAAAGGTGTTCAAAAACATACTTTGACCACATAAAAAAATCATTGACAATAACGAACACACAGAAGATCAAGATAAAGCTAACATACTCAATTAATACTTTGTAAAGGTCGGAAAAAACATTGCCGATACTATTAGTACCAATGAAAGCGATCATGTCAAATATCTATCGAATAACAATTTTGTTCATTCTCTCTACTTTTCCCCAGTAACTGCTCAGGACTTTACCTCAATTATTTAATCTCAAAAAAATAAACTTGTAAATATCAATAGTTGTCCCATCAGTATCATAAAGAAATTAGCAAATATATTATCCCCAATCTTGGCTTCGATTGTCAACATGTCTTCAATTCAATGAAAATTTCCTAACTCATTAAATTTTTTTAAAGTGACACCCATTTACAGAAGTGGTGATATGACTGATCCAGGAATTTATCGACCCATCTCGGTTCTTCCCTTATTTTCCAAAATAACTAAAAAATAGTTCACAATCAACTATTCCGTTACCCGAATGTTAACAGTATCCTTCATGAAAACCAGTATAGCTTCAGAGCCAATAAAAATACAACTCAAGCTATATTAAATCATCTGCAGTACTTACTTAATAACATAGACTCAAACTACATTGGATTCTCTCTATTTCCCGATTTTCGTATTGCCCTTGACTGTGTTGATCATTCAATCTTATTAACTAAACTAAAGTCTAATGGAATACAATGAATAATTTCGTGATTGGTTCACTTCATATCTGTCCGACCGCAAACAATAGGTAACTCTGAACAGAGTTCAATCCTCTATGCTCAATATTGGTCGTGGTGTTCCTCAAGGTTCTATTTTAGGGCTCTTTCTATTCCTAATTTCTATAAACGATATAGTTACCGCATCGTCTTTTCAAGTTTAGACTGTTTGATAATGATTGTGTCTTATTGACTTGCATCCCTTCAAACACCATAAGTGAATTAACTTCCTCAATTGAGAAGAAACTCGAGCATGTTAACAAGTGGCTAGCTGCTAACCGAATTGGAATTAATGGCAAAAAACTAGCTACATATTACTCTCATATAAGCGAAAATTTAATTTACTAATCATAACAAATTGGAAACGACAGAATTCTTGAGATAGACAGCACTAAACTCCTTGGGGTATATTTTGACAAACAACTGACGTTCAGAAATCACTTCGACAGCATTTCACCTAAATTGTCAAAATCTATAGGCATTATTTATGGATTAAACAAATTCCTCCCCCAATCTATCCTTAAAATCCTTTATTTCCCATTGTTCCAGCTATTTTTAATTTCTGGAATCGAAGCCTGGTATGGAACAGACAAAAATAAAACGAATGAAATATATATAGTACAAGAGAAAACTAGTAGAGCTATAAACACCTTTCCATTCAATCCCCTTACTGATCAGCATTTCAAACCCATGAATATCCTGTAACTGGAAGATCAATATAACTTCCAAATTGCCCTACACGCGTTCAAAACTTTTCACAAAAACTATGATTATGAACATTCAATTCAATTAGGAAATTTTCGGATGTACACAATCATTACACAAGAAATGCGAATGACGTTGTAATACCCCGTTATAATGGATCCAAAATCAATCCAGTATCCACCTCAATTGTGTTAAAATTTGGAACTCGCTAACTCCTGTTCACCCTCAGAATGATTCCCTAATAATCTTTGGGTCATGACTGAAAGATGAATACTTATCATCTTACTAGTCCAACTATGATTTATTATCGCTTTATTGTCTTCGCAACGTCTCTCAATCGCATTTAAATTTGTCACCTTTTTAGAAGCGGATGAATTGTTAGCTCAACAAACTCGCAGAATATTTGAATTTTTATTCTTTCAGTATTATTTGGACTCTTCTTAAACGGTGTCAGTTTTTTAACTGTCCGAGCATTTGTTTCCAGTTGGTGTGTGGGCTTAATAATTCTACATACATCGATTTTATACACATTTTAGGGTAAAGATAACATCCATTGGTTAGTATGCAAGGATTATGTTGCCACAGAAGCTCTAAATAGCTTAAATAGGGCCTTCAATTTTGTACCCTGTAATATCATAACTGTTAAACGGAATAACATGAAAACTGTACAATCTTGTTGTAATAAACTGTTTCAACTGTTTCAATTGTGCCAACTGGTACCCAGCTACAATTTAGCAAAAACTTCCCCAATTACATTAAAAAAACAAGAAACATTGGCTAATACTGCCAGCAACCTATCTTCTCATGATGACCTGTGGGGGCTTTCAAATGTTTTTTCCAAACAATGGTCAAAATGATGGAAACTTATGTAATGAGTTACAATACTTCAACTTACTTAGATGGATATTAACGGAAGACAACAGATGTGCATAAATGTTTGCCTTTTTCATGTGATCGTTCATATATAGAGCTCATTAAGAAAAAAAATGAATAAGTGATATGTGTAAGCTTGGACAGATGCAAGCTACTGTTGTACTGAATATTAAACAAACCATAAATTCGTATTGCTGGAGCACATTGTTTGTAAACGTAGCTTATTTCATCAATATTCTCTTTTCACTGGAGATTCCTTACCCATTCCAGCCTGCATCTTCTTCAGATCGCCAGTCACTTCTTTGATCATTTTTAGGAAGATCGTCTTCCTACCAACGCGCAATGTTCTTCAGTGCTGTGCCATGTCCGAGCATCTGGTCACAAAATTCTGTGTAATACTTTCTCTGGCACGTTGGCAATATCCCGTGTAAAGCCACAATTTTCGGTGATTCCGTCCACGAAATACTATAAGAGGTGCATGCACTCAGTATTCCGAGTGCAAAAGGATCTGACTGGTCGTTTTCCACGCACATTTGTAAATTTGCCTAATAGAGTGGTAGAGGGCGAGTAGAATATGTGAAGTCATAACGTGAAATATATTTTTTATTCACCTTTTTGCGATGCAAATATCCGACGTGGCTAACTGCATAAAACAAAACTTTCAAATCCAATCATGTTATACCATACGTATTTCCTTGTAAAAAGGTCCAAAGATTTTTTTGAAATATAAATTGTATTCTCAGAAGTAGTATCGGTTAATAGCCAACTCAATAATCACGTTATCACTCAATCTATTATGTTGTAGCAAACATAAATCCAGTAATTTTCTTCGTGTGTATCAGAATAAAATCACGAACTCTTCAGATTTATTGGCCAATATCCGTTTCGAGAAACACACTCATCCAATCCGATTGTTCTGTTCCGATAATTGTTGTCAGAGTGTAATGATATTTGCAAAACAATAATCGGTTATCAATGAAAATCGCCAACTGACGTCATTGATACATTGTTATGTTCGTGTGCAAGTTGATTGTCCCATCCGCGCACTGTGAGAGTAGGACAAGAAATGTTCAAACATTGAGAATACTGATGAAATGTTTATGGCGAAGGTCAATGTCATAATCCTCCAACCAATGGCTACCCAATATTGGATTAGTGGAATTTTCATGGGAATATTTCTCCAAACCAATTAGGCTTAGATTCCTAATAATATTTATATTCAAAGTGTATCTTCTGAGCTTCCATATCAACAAAGAAAAAAATCAAACAATAAGAATATCACAATAAAGTTGCAGTTTGCATCTAAAGTTAGATAGCAGGGTCATAGAAGAAAAAAACAGTGTGCAGTATAATACATTTTGACACACACAAAACATGCAATGGTATATGAAGGAACTTAAGTCGAGTCGATACAAGGTCAAATTAGTTTCTCGGCAGGAGGAGACTCTTGTAACATGAACTCAATTTCGCTCGGAGTGTTGGGCGTAATTCAGCAGCAAGGAACACTGCATTTTTTTTCAAAAACTCCTTGCCTTACCCGGGAAAAACGAAGAATGCAGTATCAGGATTCTGCGTCTGCACAACCCTGATGCGTATATACATTATTAAGTTCAGGAAGGTTCGTAATTGCACTAGTAACTGAACACCTCACCAAACAAGATAGATAAAAATATTTTTCGTACTCTTAGTTGCAACATGTTTAGCTTGATGGGCGATAAGCAATCTTCTAAAACTTCAAAATATTCCATTGGATCTCTATCCGTATTGAAGTAATGAATACAAGGCAATTATTAGAGGTGATGAACTCCAAAAATCTCAATGAGATGTTCCAGAAAACAGTAGCTACGAATTTTAGAACAGATCAACGTAAACAAATACAATTCTCAAATGGTCTATGCCCATAATATGACCCGAAAAAAACTGCAAGAAAATCTCGTAGTGCTGGAAATGTTGCTATTTTTAGCCACCAATAACACCATGCGCTATTAACGTATTTCCTCGCACTGTCGAAAAATGAAGACAAAAGACAAATATTAACGTTTAATTACAACGAGTTTACATTTAGACAGACAGGTGAATAATTATTATTTGAAGATGAATTAATTGTTAGAGGAAAGAGATGATTGGATGGAGGAAGAGAGGAAGTTTCGCTGAGTGGATTGAAAGTGGCAAGTTATACTGTAATGTAATAATTTTGGGAACGAGGGAAAATTGAGGAATGGGTTTTAAATAGCAATGACGTAGCTATCCAAAACAAAATGGTGAACACTTTGGAGCTGAACTGTAAAAAAATAAGTAAAATCGTTGTGATGACACCCTAAAGTTCAATTTTTGGTGTAATTTTTTTACTATGTTCCCTAGAAAAACGTTAATTAGTTTGCACTATTTACTTGTGCAAGACGGTGAAATCACTATTTCTCCGACACCCTGCAGTACAATACATAACTGAATACACCCGCCTATCCAATATATTATAACATTGAATGCTCATAATACATTATAAAACAGCAATTAAGAAACAAAATTATAAGTTCATGTAACCCAATCATATGTTATAGGCGTATGACCACAGTTACAGACACAATTAAATAACTTAGTATAATATAAATATTCTTAATGTCGCCAGTCACTGTGCCACGGAAAGTCTAAGGGTCTTCATTGCGGAAGAAATTGCAAGGGAATCTTGTGAATATCTTCTTCAAGATCATATCTGACAGGATAAAGTTCATTAGCGAGTGATCTAACATTCCGACCATTTCAATTCCAACATAAAATGATATAATCCTACACACGAATGGCAGTTTATTTTCGTTGGTCGAAGCCATGAAAACATTCATTGAAACCCTCAATCTATGGGATTGCTTTTTATTTTCTTTGACCAGTACTCAATACGATATATCGATGGATGATAAGTACTTTTGACCAACTATGGGAAAGGTCCCCAGGAAGGAATTTAATTTTCTATCATCGTGAATAAGGAACCCAAACAAATTTTTACTACCAGTAATGACTGACAATCTGAAAGTCAAAACTTTCAAAGGAAGTGACAAGTTATCGTACATTTTGTTTTATCTTTAAAAAATGATATAAAAAAGAAGTTATATTGAATTAAACATTTTTTGTAATTGAAGTGTTTAGTCAATGAAATTCTTAAACTTCGAAATATGACTGTTCTAGCTTTAATTTTCTGATATTCATTTATCTATGATAATCGTTCAAAATAACCTCGCGATGAACTTAATGCCGTATAAACTGTATTGCATTTGTCTTTTATGACGACTTAGTTTATTTAACAAATATCACTCTACATCCAGTGGACAGACACGTTCAATACTTACACAGTTCTATTGTGTTCTGCCATGGTTCCGTGTTCATCATTTGTTTAGTCACGTTTGGGGGGTCTGCACCTCTATTTAGGTACTACCTATCTTCTAACGATCCTTGATACCTTTATGTGCAACAGATTCACGTGGTTTCGTGATTAGGGTGCTACGTAAATCATACGGGAAATTAGGTGTAAGTCATGTACTTTCTCTACGTAATCGCACGTTATCAGCTGTTTTTTGCATGGATCAAAAGAGTTCGTACTCTTCAACAGTTTTCCCCGCTTACATTCAATCAGCTTTTCTACAGTCCATTTCCCAGGTCATATATGACCGAGCCATGTTTTCTGGACCATTTGACCGTCAATTCGTAACACAAGAGGTGATGAAGATACAAATAACAAACTCAGAAGTTGTTAAACAACATTTACGATAATCTTTCGATGAACGTTCTACCTGTTAATTTACATAATTCCCATACAACAGGAACTGATGAGTATATCAGTGTAAATGTGGTGAATGTAGATACAACGGTGTTAAACAACATGTCAGAGTTTTGGGAAAAAATCCGACTTACTAATTATTGTAAATATGATGTTTGAGATAAATATTCAATGTAGATTTACGCTGGGCAGTTTTGACCCGAATAAATTCCACCCGAATATGACTGCTCCCGATCGTGAAAGCTTTGAATACGATTTTCCTATAACTTTTTTTTATGAACATTTATTGAATGGAAGTCAGAAATACCTTGACAGAAATTACATAAAAAAGTTACCCATCTTAGAGTACTCTGTTTGAAATCGTCAGTGTCAGAAAAATAGAAGTCGTGGTCATGTCCATATGATTCACAAACTAGACCAGTACTGTGTGCTCTCTTAGTCAGCTAAATAATGTGTAGTAAAAGCATCAAAAAATAGTTATGTACATGTAACTTGAGAGGTTCATCGTTCGAATGTGATGGCATTGTCAATTAAATCATAAAGACAATGAGCGGCGATGGGATTGCCGTACCCCCAAGTCAAGCCATGGTAATGTTAGACTAATTTATGCATGCATGTGTGTTGTTAAATATGTATGTAACAGAGTACGCGGCAGTACTCCACAACGACGTGACTGGACGTGCTCAGAGAGTCTTGCTTACGTCGCAGAAACAAAATCGATCGTCCTGTGCCTGTAATCTCTTCCCATAACTGCTAGATTATATTACCGAATGGAAATGACCAAAATCGTTAGGTCCCTAATATGTGGGATTTTCTGATCTTAATATCAACACATATTAGCCCCTCATCACACATCCCTCCGATCTAGAACTGCTACATAAAAATTGAATGCCAAAAGAGAAGATCCACAACTGCACACCACAGCAGTTGTGTCACCGCAGCTGAATCACTTTTATCACAGATTAATGATTCAGTAAAACTACGAGAGCGATTGTACACACGATCTTGTGCAATCACCTCTTGAAGGGGCACTAAACTTTGAACTTTCCACCACTTCATTTTGCTAGGTTACTGTTAGTTTTGAACAATCTGTTAATACATTTTCGGGAAGCGCTTTGTAGGAAAAAAAAGTGTAAAAATATCCTAGGAAACCTAATTTTTTCGACCAAGAAGAATGCAGTCAATTTGCCACCAAAACGCGTTCAACTTCAACGGCTGAATGCAACCGCTGATCCAAGTAATTTAACGATCACGTCAATGAGCAAATATTATTTTTTGTTGGGCAGCCAAACTATTGTTTAGCAACAATTACCTGATCTATGGAAGTTGACCAGCTCGGAGAGTTGGCGCTGAGTAGTTATAGTACTAGAACGTATGCACAAGAGCAGAATGGCAAAAAATATTCTTCCTTTTCAAAACCCTGGCCGTTCGTGCACAATTCCTCAGACAGGAATTGGTAACACGATCCAGAAATTATTCCAGAATATTTTGACGCTTTAAACGACTGCCATGTTTTAAATAGGAACTATCCCACCGATATAAGTTGTTAACAGAATTTCGATGACGCGAAATCTAGTGAACCTTTAAAGTTGTGGGATTGTGACGTCAGAAATTGTTCATCTCAATAAAATATCAAGATAATGTATTTACCACTGACACAAACCTTCAACTTCATGATGTGATTTCTCGCAAACTATAGGTTCAATCCCTGTAATTTTCAAATGCATAAATTTTTCTCATAAATCTGCATTGTCCTATATATTATTTAATCTTTCCTACGTTCAAAATAATTTTCTGCTGTGACATTTATTTCATTGTAACCGACTTGTGCTTCCGGCATGGCTGCTGGAGCAGCCTCAATGTGAGGCTGGGCAATTGTGGCCTTATGTTGGGTGAGCCTGACTGAAATGATTCCCTTAACTTAGACCAATCCTAACCAACCAAGGAAAGGTATGCAAACATTTCACGTAACCATCTGTTATGATTTTATACTTTCTGGCGTTCTCTTGCTTTACATTTTTACAATGCCGGATGGTATGATCACCTAAAGTGACAAGGAGATCATTTTTGGTAAAGACGATGCTCAACGTATTGTTTTGGAAAAAAAATTGTAGTTCATTTTTTAAATTAGGTTTCTGATGATTGATGAGTTATATCAAGAGTTCAAAATCACTATCAGATGTGATGTTACTATAGTGAAACACCACGTTTGCTGGATTAATACTCACCAGCAAATGCTGTGTTTCACTAAGGCAACATCTCATCAGATAGGGACGGCAAGGAAACAATCTATTTGCGTGTGCCTGTTCTAGACGTCGAGCCTACTTCGATTCAGGCTAAGGAAGTCCATATTTTCAATGAGAGCGAATATGCTGGTAGTTTCAGTCCGGTTTGGGCACTTGTCCTAATTTTACCCCTCAATACTATTAGAAAACATGTTCGCATTTTAGTTATCTAATACAATTATATTTTTACACACAATGTCCTTCTCGTCGTCCCTAAACCATGTTCTCTTGCCCAAAGTTTTTTTTTAATTTTCTTTTACCCACCGATTGGTAAAAGAACATTCTTCAAACAATAAACAACATTTTTGCTAATTACTCACCAGCAAGGGTCGTCCTACAAAACAACATGTTCTGTTACCGACTGTTACCGATGATCGTCATCCCCATGTATACCATTACCAAGTGGAAGCGTAATGCAATACCCGTGTTATGCCTCTACTGCCAGCGTAAGCGACTGAAAAAGATTACGGCTACTCACTCCTCTCAGTAGGAAAGGTAGCATACTCAACATACAAAATATCTTCCGTCAGATGGCGCCACAGAACTTGAGTGTCCCGGATAAAACTGTTTATGTACGTGACTGACACATACTTCTTTCAAAATTAGCCAAGACAAACAAGTGACTGCCTGGCTGTCCCTGTCCTCTTTACATGCATATACATGTACTATAATCAAAATCTCCCTCACTTCTCATAGGGACGCAGTCATCCTTATATTTGAACATTTTCCCCGAATCCAAAGGTTTCTCCACTGACTGGAACAATTGTTCCTATGTATAACATAATACTTTTATCCAAAAGGTTCGTTGCTCCCTATTTGGTAATTTCAGCGCTTCCCTCCGCTTCAGTCCGCTGCTCGCCAGACACAGCTTTCTCCGCCGGTCGTAGAATCCTTCCACTGCAGCTTCTTATCTCCCTCTTTTCATTTAGTGCGTAACGGGCTCGATGATGTCCAGTGCAACAGTCGTACATGACAAAGTAAAAAGGAGGGTCCTGCATTTGATACATGCAGTTATGGCATTAAATTTTACAAATAGATGCCATTTACGATTCATACGAATAAGCATAATGAGGGTTCAATTTGTGATGATATGCAAATTTTAATGTATATGGTCAATGAGAGATGGCAACATTCTCGTATGTATCTTTGATATATCGCCTAGTTATAGAAGGAACGAAAAGAGAAAAACTCAATATTTTGCTCATTCTTCAAACGTGAGTTAAATCATAATTAGGTGAACAAGCTCGAGATCTATTATGAGATACATTATTTCAAATGTATACTTGAATGCCAAAACTGACACCAATCATACAAAATGCCATGTTAGTCCCATCTTGAGTAGTTTATGAAATCATCTCCACACTTATGGAAAGTTGCATTATTTGGAAACAGAGATAAGTGCAACCGAATTAGTGGATAAGATGGAACACGGCGCGAAGACTGGCAGGTATTTACGGTGGGACGGTTTCTTGAGCTGTTTTCGATTATTTTATCGGGCTGCGGGCAATGCTAGAAGTTGTTTGCTGCACCAAGTTTTGGTAGCAAAAATATTTTCCGGGTTATCAAGAGTTAACATAGTTGAACTGCGTCAAGTCAGTTTACCAACGTTTTATCAAGATATAGAAACGGAGTCAGCATGAAAAATGGCTTGTGACTTGGCAACACCAGAGCTATGTGTATTAGACGACAGAAGGGCGTATGTCGTTACACTGATATGTCGTTATTCGTGCGTTGGCCCATTAAAGATTTGGAATACAAACGACATCTGTAAGGTACCAGGTCGACATCAATTCATTTCAACTCAAGGTAGATTTAGCACTAGCATAATGCTGGTAAGACGTCTTCATAACGTCAACTTAGAGCAGGTAAAACACCACTTTACTGTCACTATTTAACAAAAATTGTGCTAACCCCTGGGCAGACTAGATTAGGTGAACGTTCTTCAGCAGAGCAACGGGGGCAGGAATGCTGACGAGCGTTAGACTATCGTAGTCGTTAGTCGTTGAGGAAGGTTATAACCTACAAGTGTGGACAAAGCCGCAGTTTTCGGATATGCTAGGATATGAACCCAGATCATTGAGGTACGGAGGCGAAGATTGTTGCTACTAGGTCAAGAAATACGCTGCTCGATAAAGGTATTGAGACTATGGTATTGGTAGGTATTCCTACTTCTGTGATTGTTGTTGAATTTGAAGCTGTTGCCAGCGAAATCTCAGAGAACAATTCTGACTAATAATTACTTAATGCAAGAATAAATAATAAGGTATAATGTTAGGGCTACATTACAAAGAGAATTTTGATCAAAGTGTTTGTATCGACCGTGTATGGGTGTCATAATCATTCACGTTATTTTACACGTCACGGATCAGGTTAGACTAATAAATAGTTAATGTCTTCGTCAGATATTTCATTCTCAGCGTCGCGTGGCGACTGCGGGCTTATTTCTCTGTTTGAGGTCAACCACTTTCTAGTTAGTGAAGAGTTGACGAAGTCTTACTGGTATCCGATTTTATATTATATTTCACCAAAGTATATACGGGTTGCATGCTGGAAGCAAAATGGCATCGTCGAGACGAAATTGACACGTCGTACGCCAGGATATGAAAAGTCTAATCGTCTTTTTCTGATTCCCAGCACTATGGTTTCACTGCACCCTCACTTCTACTTTTCCCTGTTCATTTACAGGCGAAAAACAACGTACACTTAACGTCGAAGTTCTGATTGATATGCACATAACCATGTGTCTTCACCTATTAAATGATTATTCATTATTAAATTATTGGATGCTCTCTACTTGCGTTGGTCTTGTAGGGAAGGGGAGAGTAGTGTTGTTCGAAACAAAATTCCTGCATTCGACTACGTCAGTTGCATTCAGCTGTAACCTCAACAACAGGAAGTGAGATATAATTATTTTTTACCCGAGTGCATATTTTCAGGATGAGTAATTTAAAATTCGTCAGTTTCGAATATACTCGACACACATTTTATGCAGAATGCCCATTATATTTATTCGAAAAAACATTTAAAGGTATTGTCGTGTACAAAAGTGAACATTCTTGGAATAGCTGACCAACAATGGGTCGGAAATTAGCTACTACCCTTCAAAAAAGGACTAGCTTTTGAATGCGATCAATTTATGGATTGATATGTAGGAGACGTAACATGGCGCGCTGACCGGAAATGCTCTCACAATAAGCCTACGCGAGCCGACACAATGATCAGCATCAACAACAAAGAGCTGGAAGCAGGTCATCCATTGCCAGTATATCTTCAACAAAATAATGTTTTATAAAATCCAAAAAAACGAAGTCATTTTAATGAGACACTTCGTGACGTCAGTGACATTCATGGCATTGACTCGTGATGGTCTTACTTGTGAGGGCTTAATCGCCTCTGATGTGACGATCCGTGATGCTAGTGACAGTCAAGACGCTGACATGTGATGGTCTTTCTTTCTTCTTTCACATTATGAGACAAAGCGTGATGTTAGTGACAAGAGGGTTTCTAAACATCGAGTGTTTAGAAACCCTCATCAACTTCGAGTATCGAGTCATCAAATTTGCATATCGAGTCATCCACTTCGAGTATCGAGTCACCAACTTTGAGTATCGAGGTTAGGTTAGGTTGGGTTAGGTTAGGTAGGAGCTGGTGACTCGGTACTCGAAGTTGGTGACTCGAAACTCGAAGTTGATGACTCGATACTCGAAGTTGGTGACTCGATACTCAAAGTTGGTGACTCGATACTCGAAGTTGATGACTCGATACTTGGAGTTAATGACTCGATACTCGAAATTGTTGTCTCGATACTCAAAGTTGATGACTCGATACTCGAAGTTGGTGACCCGATTCTCGAAGCAGGTGACTCGATAATCGAAGTTGATGACTCGATACTCGAAGTTAGTGACTCGATACCCGAAGTTGGTGAATCGATACTCGAAGTTAGTGACTCGATACCCAAAGTTTGTGACTCGATACTCTACACTCGATTTGCGAAACACTCTTGTGACAGTCATGGCGTTGACTCGTGATGGTCTTGCTTGTTAGGGCTCAATAGCTTTGATGAGACGAGCCTCGATGTTAGTGACGGTCATGTTGATGACCAGTGATGATATTTCTTGTTAGGGCTCAATGGCTTGATAGGCGAGCCTTGATGTTTGTGACGGTCATCTGCATTACCGCTATTGGTATAATTGTTCACAGATCAAACCTCAATGTCCATGAATTTTTTGAGATGCCGGGAGTATAACGATGGTGCATCTAATAAGTACGCGGGCGATCCTCTCGCTCCGTTCGATTTGGTGACAATATATGTTTGATGATGGAAACCCAGAAAAAACTGTCACTCCACCTGCCTGGTCTCATTATAGTGAATTTGTGTGTTTCGCTGGCAAATTTATGTCAGTTTCAATGAGATTGTTTCAACAATTGGTTCCTGTAATATTTCTTCAGTTATTTTCTGGCTATTTAATTTTCATTTCGTCCTGTAGTAACTGATACCCAATCTCAAATCTTTCCCGTAAGACTTTATTCGAATATGAGGGTGCCGGTTTCAATAACATACTGAAGTTTTGCATCGAATGGGATTTGGAGTCGAATTATAGACGACGGTATCGTACATTCATGGGGAAAATTACATCGCCCCCTATGAATGAGGAGTTTATGGAATCATTTGATTCAACAGTCCGACTCCCCTCGGCTTTCTCGCTTCACTGCCCACGAGGAATTCTAGCAGCAATGCCCACTACTCATGTCAAACTTTTGGAGCCGGTTTTTATCCAAACAATAATACTAGCCTTCTCCAGGTATTATTTGTGTAATGCTCTGCTTGAGAAGGAGACTCAATATCGTAGAAATATTGGGAGCCCAGCGTTCGCGCTAAAATTATTCCCGCACACGCGCACTATCGTCACTTCACTTCACCTCACTGTCATGACCGGACACTGCCATAACCGCTAAAAATCTTTCATCCCACGTGCTTTCTACCTAACGATAATTCAGCCCACACGCATTTTCCACCACTTCAAAATCTGCCACTGTCATATCTGCCATTGTCATTACACCGAAACAGTTATCACCTTGATGAAACTTCAATAAAAAACGGCTAAAAAACGGCATTACGTAACATACACAAATACGTATGTTTGCCTCGCGGGTTAGAAATACGTACCTCTGCCCCGCGGGTTAGAAACACGTACCCTAGGTTAGGTTAGGTTGGGCAGGAAAAGTTTCATTAAAGTGATAACCGGTAAAATGGTACGACTGGTGGCTGATTCTGACGTGGCCTGAAACAGATTTTCGCCAGAAAGTCACTGGCAGATATGACAGTGGCTGGTGTGACTGAGGAACGCTATGAATGTTCGCTGTTAAGAAATGGTACCGTAAGTAGGTAGTCGGACCAACTTGGGGCTGATAAGGCAGTTGGCGCAAATGATAGGGGTTGATCTGACGTTAGCTATAAAAGAATTTAGCGCCAGGGATGGCGACCCGAAATATTGATAGTTCAAATAATGCTATCATAATGTTCCTGTTCAAAATCATTAATGTTCATGATAGAAATCATTGCACTTTGGACTGTTACAATAAATGAATACTGTTCCATCTGCATGTCCTGTCGAATTTGCATCGTTAAGCTGCATTACAGAAGGAGACCGGCATCATGAACTTATTTGTTGTAGTGAAATAACGACTAATTCTCGTTGCCACGGAGGAAATGTGTGAAATAATTCATAGTTAAATTCTTCTGTCATCTATTTCGTGCACCCTTTATCATCATCTCTATTCAGATAGTGAGGGAATTAATCGCTACTACTTAACTTCAATTCTTGCACACAGAATTCTCATGAAAATATATTTGTCTTATTCAAGTAGTAGTAGTAGTTTGATTTTGTTTCCCACCGGAGTCCCAGCGCTAAGTTAATGCATTGGGAAGAGTGGCGGCGAATAGGTTCAACGTAGATTGAGAGTAGGCTTACCGTAGTTACAGAGTAGGTTTACCGAAGTTACAGAGTAGGTTTACCGTAGTTACAGAGTAGGTTTACCGTAGTTACAGAGTAGGTTTACCGTAGCTACTGCGTAGGTTTACCGTAGTTACCGAGTAGGTTTGCCGTAGTTACAGAGTAGGTTTACCGTAGTTAAAGAGTTGGTTTACCGTAATTACAGAGTAGGTTTACCGTAGTTACAGGGTAGGTTTGCCGTAGTTGCAGAGTAGGTTTCCCGTAATTATAGAGTATATTTACCTTAGATACAGAGTTGGTTTGACATAGATTGAGAGTAGGTGTACCGTAGGTTCAGTGTAAGTTTAACCTAGATACAGAGTAGGTTTAACGTAGATTCAGAGTAGGTTCAACGTAGATTCTGAGTTGGTTTACCGTAGATTTTGGCGGAGGGAGCAAAAGTTCCAGGATTCAGAGGGTCCTCAAGTGGGTCCTCTGTTTCTCATGAGGGTCCCGAAGGGTCTCAAGAGTGTCCCAAAGGGCCCCAGAAGGGTCCAAGTGAGTCCCCCAAAATCCTCCTGGTCCTCCAATTCTCTCGGGTTCCCGAAACCCCGAGTCACACGAGTCCCGCGGTTCCCACGAGTACCCACCTTTCTTGGGTCACCTTGTCTCAAACAACCTCGATATATATAACAATAGCAAATGCAAAATTTATCACTATGAAAAAAAGGAAGAGAAAAATTGATCACTATGAAAAAAAATAATAGAGTCTGTCTTTTCAACTGACTACGTGTATATATCTGATCGGTGGAGCAAAGGCTTCTCCTCCGATTAAACAGATTATCATAGAACATCCTCACTTGAGGTGACTCAGTTCGATTGCCCTGTTGTGCAGATAAGTCTCATTGAATGTGTCAATACACATGAGGCAGGACTTCCCAGGCTAGAAATGTGATTATATCATATGAAGTGTTTACACTTTCCCTTTTTGTATTCAATGGTTCCAATGAGCATTGGATCTCAGCTCACTGGTTTATTTCTGTTGACTAAGCTCTTCAGACTGGGTGTCCGGAAAGTCGGCATCCACTGTGAATATCTGCAAACGAATCATGCAAACCCAACTCATCAATCTCCTTCTACACCGAAACGCTTATAGATTACAGACGACCACTTTCACCTGTCTGGTAGTAGAAACAATTCCTGAGTGTCACTTTGATATGGATACTAATTTTCCTTCTGATTTCCCAAAATATACTTCCTGTCATTATTGTAGAGAGCCTGCCATTTTTTTCCCGCACAGTATACCTCTATTCCTGGATTCCTATATACCCCCATTTCCAGTCCCTAGCGGTCCTCATTCTCCTCTCAGTGTCCACGCCGTGACGGGAATAATGCCCCGTCATCGCTACAATCTCGTTACCAATGGAATACACGACATCGTTCACGCCTGACTCGTGACGCCCCGTAAGCTATGGACGCGTCCCTGACTACAAAGCGTACAGCTCATCATGCGAACCTCAATATTGGTGGCATACTCGGTACCTTCAAAGCTCTCGAGCAGCTCTATGGCCCCAACGGCACCTTCATAGTACATCAGTTACCTGGACCAATCCGTGTCAATCACGTATTGTCGCGGGTAGAGTAGAGTGAAAAAATCGGTAGCGACTTGGGTTGCACATTTTTTTGTTTACTCAAAATTTAAACTAGTTAAAAATATAACAAGCCTCTATTTGCTCGACCGAAATTATTTGTAAGTAAATATATGTGATAATACAGATTATTTTGTCAATACAAAGTATGTGCTGTCTACAGTGACCTTATTTATCAATTGAAGATTAACCCTTCACGAAGTATTTTCACTACTGAACGAGCCAACAGAACATATCATTTGAGCTCAGTAGAATGTGGCATTAAACGGTCCAAGTTTGCTCACACGTAGCAAAAACATTACATCGCTTACACACAGAAATATCAGTGTTTCCAGATTTCAATTACAATGCGGGATTAAGGAGTTGAGACCATTGTGGTGTCATGAACACTTCGCAATCGACATACATACAAGTCGCGGATATGTTTCATTAGATTAATCGTTTGGGATGACTTTGCAACCCTACATGTCTATAGTCAACCTGGAATTAGATCCAGGCAACATCGTCATAAAAGCCCTCAACAATAAGGGAATAATGGCGTCCTCCCGTCAGTCTTGAAAAAATATTGACCATCTACATACACTAGAATAATATTATAACAGAAATGCTTCAGGTACTAATTTGCAAAATGAATGATTTCATCTTCAGTTCACATTCATTGGTATCCCTCTACCATGCAAAGGGTTGCAGAACACTTTCACTAAAGTCAATCGTAGGAATATAAGTCTAAAGAGAAAAACTGAGAGTTTATGTTTTGTTGAACGGTGCTATTGGATGAAGTGTCTCTCTCCAAAGACGACTCAGCTCGCATGTTAATGCAACAACTTTTTATTCGGTGACACACTGCCTTGGCGTTGCTGATTCCAAATTACCTGATACAACAAGGTATGTATACCAACCAGAGCGACGTAACAGATACATTGAGCCAAAAAGCTTTGGATGGAGACAGCGACCTAAAAGCAAACGTCAAATGGAAACCAAAGCAAGTATCGCAACACGAAGTAAAACGAGCTGTATTCGCCTTGAGGAACACAAATTCAACAGGAATAGATGGTTTAGCCCTACAATATTTGAAAGACAGCCTTTTAGTTACCTTGCCTTATATCAGCACAGTTATTAACACCTCCATAGCAAGTGAAACTTTCCCAGAGATCTGGAAGCATGCAATCATCAAAGCAATTTATAAATCTGGGGACAA
>SDVV010004231.1:0-20414 GCA_016164225.1 Gammarus roeselii
AAGGTACTGTGTTGAAAATAAAGCGCTATGATTAGCAGCTGAGCGGCAGGTGTAGTATTTGAGGAAGGGGCCAAGGTACTGTGTTGAAAATAAAGCGCCATGATTAGCAGCTGAGCGGCAGGTGTAGTATTTGAGGAAGGGGTAAAGGTACTGTGTTGAAAATAAAGCGCTATGATTAGCAGCTGAGCGGCAGGTGTAGTATTTGAGGAAGGGGCCAAGGTACTGTGTTGAAAATAAAGCGCCATGATTAGCAGCTGAGCGGCAGGTGTAGTATTTGAGGATGTGGCCAAGGTACTGTGCTGACAATAAAGCGCTGTGATTAGCTGGCTGAGCGGTAGGTGTAGTATTTGTGGAAATGATTGCATAAACAAACGCACAATCTCATAATCGTCAGTGGTTAATGAAACGTTATTAATGAAGATAAAATATATTGTGCAGTTGATTCATTATTTGGTTAGCGCATTCATCTCCAATGTGTTATTGATTTGGCAGCGCAGAGCAAGATGTTTTATTTTAGTTCATCAAAAAGTAGCTGCTGGTCAGGGTTGGGACGGGGCTTAACATCAACAAACAAACCCAATCAATGCACCTTGGAACGTTGCCAAAGGTAATTTACGTTTCAATTGCCTACAATCGGATATAGTAATTGCTGGCCTTCCTCACCTCACCAACATCAAACAGTGCACATGAGGAACCCTCGTGTACTCAGTAAAATCCTTCGCATACGGATGATAACAAACCGCTGTTTCTTTTTCTCAAAAAATGTATCAGGGATGCGGTTGATTCCTTGCCAAACTTCGCTGTGATCACGGTCAGAGGCGCAACTGGCTGCCAGTGTGCGTGCTGCCGCCGCTGAGAGAGGGTGTGTTGTAGCTGTGTGTATTGACGAAAGAGCAATTCTAATATTTAAAACATCTGTGTTGTGCCCCGGACGATCACGAACAAGGAAGAAATACTGAAAGGGCTAATCTGCACACCTCGCACCTGATCACGGTAAGGTAACCCAATGCGGTTTTATTCATATACACACTTTTCCTTTAGTTGTAGAACAGAGGCATTATTAAATAAGCCTTATGATATACTAATAAGATAATTGAACGGGCGAGGGTCACTTAGGCTAGAGCTGGCATAATATTAAGTATATTACATTTTACCTTGGCAGTTGGTTGACCAAATTGAAACTACCGGGTGGAGCCACTCAGTGTCTAAAACCAGGTGCGTAGCCAGGATTCCCATGAGGGGGAGGGGGGACGGTGCGGGAATTTCCATCAATTATTTTAAGAACTGTAATACTAACTGACTCTTTAACCCTAGCTTATACTTCTTTCATATTTTTGTACTTGAAGAGGGGGGGGGGGAGCGGAGTCCCCCTCCTAGCTACGCCCTTGTCTGAAACAGGGGTGCAGCGGTCGACATGGGAAGAACATCAAATGACATTAAAAAATATAGTAGAGGAAATGGATTACAGATTCCTATTTTTTAAATAAGTGTTTTTTCCTCGAGAGCTAAAATTTGTTTACAGATACAGATACAGACGCAAGGCCGAAACCCATGGAAAGGGGGTGACCGACGGGGAGGCGCGTCTCACGCTCTTCTCATGCACTCTCATGCAAACAAACTTAGCCTTCTGGTCAAGGGTGAGGGGCGAGATCAGTGTCAGCAGCAGAGCCCGATAGTTTCAACTGGTGTACTCCTACTGCCTCATATTAACTGGGAGCTCCCCCACCCACAACCATCGTGTTTCGCAACGAGACGCCATGGGCGGGAAAGCACATCTACTCACGGCTTTCCATAGCACGCACTGTCGTTTCATCCACACTTATGTCTCACCTTTCTAATATTGCTTCACGCCATCGATCCACTAAAAACTTCGGTCTACCTCTAAGCCTATGTTCGACCACGTTAACGTTCCTCACCCTTTTCACCAATCTCCCATTATCAGTCCTCAGCCAGTGCTCGAACCATCTCAGAGTCAGGAGAATCTACTCTATTTGCTAATTTCCTGCCCGTCCCCGTTCAAATTCGACGTCGTTATTGATCTAATCTCTCAGCCTCACTTCGGTCATGCCCCATGAACATTTCAGTTCGAAAACATTCAATTGCCTTTTCTCTTCTGCTCAAGCTCCCCAAGTCTCAGCTTCGTGGAGCAGAATTGAGACAGCGACCATTTAATCCAATCCTCTCTTTGCTTTCATACTCAACGTCCTACAGCTGATTACATTCTCCAGTGCACCTACCATTTTATACCCTTCATTCACTCTCAATTGCATATCAGTTACCACTAGTTCAGTCTTCTCTACGTGAGAGCCCAGGTACTTGAAACACTGAACTTGCTTCAATAACTCTCCGTTCATGAGGACACTAATTCTGTTCGCTTCGACATACCTCGAACATCTCATTGCTTTACTTTTACCTACGTTAATTCGCAGCTTCCTCTTCTCACACACTCTACCAAACAATGACGCTAGCATCCAAAACATCTGCTCCTTTGCTACTAGTGCCGTGTCATCTGCAAACAGTAACCGATTCAGCTGCCAACTCCGCGCATTTGCTCCCAACAGCACTAAACTTCAACCCAGTACGAGCTTTCTTTAGTAAGCATGAGATTGTTTTCAAGGAAGGTAAAACACTCTTCTTTTACAGTTTTATTCATAATGTGCAATGATGAATGCCAAAAATCACCACTCCCTTGATTACAAGGTCGACTTTGGAACTACTTGTTGTCACGGATGATTGGCATGAAACGGAAATGCCGATGCTTCACGTTTTCTACAGTTTTCCATTGTGGGTATGGTAATTAGTTTTAATTTACATTATCTCAGAAATATCAACAAGCTTCCTAGTCAACTTCATGCTTTCTGTTTCCTAAATGAGAGAAACTATTACTCTGCATTTCATTATCTGAAGATAATGTACCAAACCACAGATCGAATGCCTATACATAAAATCAAATTCTTCTTCTAATATGAATTCACATCTTGTATATTTCGACTGACTTTGCGCGGTGAATGCAGAGGTAGTTCTTGATTTAAGACTGACGCTACCGTTCACTTTAGTTCGATAAATGTATTATTTTTCTTTTTCATATTTTGAACTCTTATAACGTGTAACACTGTTGTAACGTGTATCACTGTTGCAACGTGTAACACTGGTGTAACGTGTAACACTGTTGTAACGTGTAACACTGGTGTACGTATAACACTGTTGTAACGTGTAACACTATTGTAACGTGTAACACTGGTGTAACATGTAACACTGGTGTAACGTGTAACGCTGTTGTAACGTGTAACACTGGTGTAACGTGTAACACTGTTGTAACATGTAACACTGTTGTAACGTGTAACACTGGTGCAACGTGTAACACTGGAGTAACGTGTAATACTTTTGCAACGTGTAACACTGCTGTAACGTGTAACACTGGTGTAACGTGTAACACTGGTGTAACGTGTTTCACTGTTGCAACGTGTAACACTGGTGTAACGTGTAACACTGTCGTAAAGTGTAACGCTGTTGTAACGTGTAACACTGTTGTAACGTGTAACACTGTTGTAACGTGTAATACTGTTGTTACGTGTAACACTGTTGTAACGTGTAACACTGTTGTAACGTGTAACACTGTTGTAACGTGTAACACTGTTGCAACGTGTAACACTGTCGTAACGTGTAACACTGTTGCAGCGTGTAACACTGTTGTAACGAGTAACACTGTTGTAACGTGTACCACTGTTGTAACGTGTAACACTGCTGTAACGTGTAACCCTGTTGCAACGTGTAACATTGTTGTAACGTGCAACACTGTTTTAACGTCTAACACTGTTGTAACGTGTAACACTGTTGTAACGTGTAACACTGGTGTAACGTGTAACACTGTTGTAACGTGTAACACTGTTGTACCGTGTAACACTGTTGTAACGTGTAACACTGTTGTAACGTGTAACACTGTTGTAACGTGTAACACTGTTGTAACGTGTAACACTGTTGTAACGTGTAACACTGGTGTAACGTGTAACACTGTTGTAACGTGTAACACTGTTGTAACGTGTAACACTGTTGTAATGTGTAACACTGTTGTAACGTGTAACACTGTTGTAACGTGTAACACTGTTGCAACGTGTAACACTGTTGCAACGTGTAACACTGTTGCAACGCTCATTATCAAAAAATACTTGGGAGACATTTCGTTGAAGGATAATGAAATACCATAATGGTTTCAATTCGTTCGCATACGTCCGCATTCAGACCAATGCAGATGATCAACAAAGAATGATACCCAATTCTAGTGATGTTTCAACGACAATCGTTCCTAACGCTGATTTATGTGTAAATGTCTAACATTGAAATTATTAATAATGATTAGCGTATAATTTCTTGTAAACTTCGCTATGTGTTCGTCTCATGAATGTGGTTTTCAAATGTCGTAGAGCCAAACCTTTACACCCTTCTTGTGTAGAGTAACGTTGTTCAAGGATGTGGTATTGCGAAAGATCGCACGGACGGATTGTCGCGATTTTTTCTCTTAACACTTTCTTTTTACTCCCATATGAATTGTCATGATCTTTGGTTCACATCTTAATAGGTTTATACTGTTGAGTTATGTTTTCGTGCATTATAATGCAAACAGATGTGAAAATAAGCTTTTTCAAGTGCTTCTGAATGTTTCGCCAAACTGATAAATTGAGCGTATATATATCGTCGCGTACTTTTCACGCCTACGACCAATTCGTAGTGAATTGAGGGTATGCATATCGTCGATACATTTTACGCCTATGACCAATTCGTAGTAAATTGAGCGTATGCATATCGTCGGCTACACTTTACGCCTATAACCAATTTGTAGTGAATTGAGCGTATGCATATCGTCGACTACACTTTATGCCTATGACCAATTCGTAGTGAATTGAGCGTATGCATTTCGTCGACTACACTTTACGCCTATGACCAATTCGTAGTGAATTGAGCGTATGCATATCGTCGGCTACACTTTACGTCTATGACCAATTCGTAGTGAATTGAGCGTATGCATATCGTCGGCTACACTATACGCCTATGACCAATTCGTAGTGAATTGAGCGTATGCATATCGTCGGCTACACTATACGCCTATGACCAATTCGTAGTGAATTGAGCGTATGCATATCGTCGGCTACACTTTACGCCTATGACCAATTCGTAGTGAATTTACCGATTGCCGGATTATTTTCAAAGGGGCTTCTGCTATTAATCGCATTTAAGGTCAGAAACGTTCATCGTAAACTCTCCGTGTCCGATAAGCGTCTGGCAGCAACCAAATGCATTTTCTCAGGCTCGGAAAATAAACACTCTCGTGCCAGCTAGCGATCAACAACAATCAACAAAAATACACTTGATGGTTTATTTTTTCTGAAATGTGAAATTCACAAAATATTCCGATCACGAACAGTCTTCGTTAGAACCCTTTGTTCGTACTTCGTCCGATGTTGCCCAAACACTATTCAAGCACCGAACAGGAATTAAAAATATAATTTTGTCACTAAATCGTAGTGCCGAGTACACGGGCGACCGATTAGTCTTGATCTCTGCAGAGGAGGACTCCTACGACAAAAAATAGCAACATGTGGAAACAAATTAGCCGAATTCTTGCGCGTTAATTGGTTTAAGTAATCAAGAACACTAGTCTTACTAAGCAGGATTCTGCGGCCAAATGAGTGTCTTTTTAACGCACCAAAGTAACTTCCGTGAAGGGTTTTGATGCGGAAGGTTTGGAATTCGAGTTTATTCTGTTCGAGTGTATTCGTCTGGAAAACATGAGATGAATTATAGTGACGTTAGTGAGTCTAACCTTCCCGGATTTAATCTCAATCTGGATGACGTCCCATTTATTGGGTGAACTGATCAGAAACATTGGTTGCTGTGCCTTGGAGTGGTGACGCAACAACACCCAAAAGCTTTGATTCTACCTCCTCGGGGTAAAGGCCTGGCGTAACTTCTCCGATCACTGCGACCGATGTTGTTTGAGTGATGCAGCTTCTGAGCTGCCGCTGCCTTATTGTCAACATCGCTGTCTGGTGCAATGCAATTAAGAAATAGTGACACGAAGCTACGCCTGATAACGTAAAAAAACTTAGTGACATTTCCTTATTCCCAACAAACAACTTTGTTATTTTGTAACTTGTTTAATAAATGTTACAGCATATTATTCTGACCCCTTCTGAACTACACACCTTCTTCTTACCGTGTAGTTGATTGACTCGGTATCGACAGGAGCCACGGACCCACGTTATTCTTGATTAACCGTGTGTCAGTGTGATATTCGCACGAAATTTGTCTCCCCTGCTGGCAGCTATTCGGTATGGTCCTGAGACGCGAAAAGCACATCTCCATTCCAAACAGAATTTCTGTTTTTTTTTACCGCAAAGCACTAAAACTATTCAAAAATTCAATACAACCAAACACGAATTTGTACCAGTGACTGCGACCAGAGAAGGCGTGAGCTGTACCCTCAAGGCCAAGACACACATACTAAACTTGTGTAATGTCGGCTTCGTGCTTTCCTTGGTTGCTACGGAACAACATTTTTATTCATTCAGCACTTTTATTTATTAGGGAGTTGCAGCATTTGACATACCCACGAGTGCTGTACATCAGTTTACGTGGTATATTGTATTGACAATAAATGTATTTGATTAAAAAAATACCCAAGAAGTTAGTGCAACATAAGTGAACGGTTGCACGTAATGTGACCCCTTATATACTTTAAATGAATAACAATTAATGTTTATGTAGAATGAAATGGAACAAAGAATAATTATCGAAGTTTTGCAATCTAACAATAATATTTTTATTTATGGATTTATTCGAAATTGTTGTTTTAATTCAAACTACACACTTAACTTAACTTAACTACACACTTAACTACACACTACACACTACACACTACTACACACTACACACTTAACTAAACGATAATTAAAAAAATATCTTGAACGGTAATGCATGAGCAACTGTTGGACGATGCGCTCATGGTCAACACCTGAGATTGATTACGATCAATGATAACATCAAAGTGCCTCAAAACTTGAAACATATAACCATATTTCTATTTATACAAATTTATTTTATTTTGAACTTAATACTTAAGGAGTTTTATATTTTTTCCTGTTTAACTGCTAATATACAACTTCCATCTATTTTCCATCCGGCTCTGATTTTGTCTCTACTCATGAGTTGGATCAAACAGCTCCCCTGGATCAGCTCGCAGATTTCCTATGTATAATCAATGCCAGATGTCATTACTGACATATCGCACGGTTAAACTAAAATGTTTTATTGTAAATTTGGAATGCAATATCGCTTTTTCGTGGAGGAATTTTACGCTTGCACTTACATGGGCAATAATTTTCTTTGTAACTAAGGTATTTTAGGCCCTCATATTACATCGTTAAATTTTGTGCGGCCAGGCTCCTTTGATGCCATTCTCATACCAGTGCAAGACATTACCTCAACAACGAAGAGAACACGAAACAAACGAAAACACATAAAAGATGGAGTGGATATGATGCCTAAACTGAGCTAATCGCATTTATACATTTTATGATAATAAAATTGAGAACTGAATGTCATTGCATCAGTGATACCTTTTTTACTTTGTCCGCATAACGGCAGCCTCTTGTGTCTGGTGTTTATCCGCTTTCGCGATCTGTTGCTCACATCCGTTGGCAGTCATTTTTTACCATATATTTTCGTTAAAGTAGAGCCGTATCATGCACTGTTTGACTTACAATTTTACAATTGCCTGAAGTTGGCAGAAAATTAGCATGAAGGAAATCAAGATATGAGTACGCCTTTGCAAACGATAAAATATATTAATTTTGAACGTCCGACAGGAATTGTCGAAGTTTTCGATATTGGTTTGGCATTTTCATCATAATAATAGCTTAGTGTTTCGATAAACAACTCGCTTCGTTACTTAACACACCCCGGGCCTCAGTCTCATATGGCATGCGGGTCACGTGTTCGACATTAACATATTCTCCAAAATATTTATCTGTTCCTTATACATAGTCCACAAGCCATGTGCAGCTGGTCCTAGGTCAATCAACATCAGTGCAAGAGAGATGAGTCTTACGGAGAGTAGGAGCGAGCATACCACTCTATCGTTGGGAGTCGTAAGGAAATGAAGAACGAAAACAGAGGATCTGATAGTCGAACCTAAACAGTGCATAACTATTAAGAGCTTGAATCCCAACTTTTGTTGCGTTGGATGGTTGAGTGGTTAGGGTACTGGACTCGTGTTCATGCGTCGCGAAATCGAATCTTGGCCACGGAGTGAAGTTTTTCCTATGAGGAAATCACTGTTTGTTTACTTACGGAGAGTGATATTTCTTTGAGAAATTTATACATGCATTATTCTTTAAATGAGTGTTCAACATTTGATTATTTTTTACGAAAACAGCAGAAACACTTGAACAAGCAAAACAGTTTCTCTTGAACGCCTGAGAATCGACAGCCTAAAAGCCTGTTTTATAATGAAGTATTAGTAGCTGCATCAGCAAGTCTTCAAAATTAAAAAAAAATGAATTCATGACACGCTAAAAAAAATTGTTCTTCACGTTGTAATAATTTCGTTATTTTACAAATGACGTCATTACTGAAAACACCGTTGAGAATTACTCGTATTAACAACGTAATTATTTTATTTCAATCACATCGTCAGTTATTTTACCCACTGCTAAGTAACTTGAACCAACCGGAAAACACGACAACCATAAATATTCGCCCAACAACTAATTTATGTGAAACCAAAAATAGTTGCATAGAGTTTTATTAACTAAAACACCCGTAGTTTTCTCAAGGCTATGAAATCTGGGATGTGCTCCATAATTTTTCCCAAAATCAAATATCTTTGTTTGCAACGGTTTTCTCTTCTCTTATACTTATACTGGTACACCGCGCTCATCATTCCGTTTATGTTCTTGCCTGCCTCGTCCTCCCGTCCTCGCACCAATTGAACAGATAAGCCCCTTCCCCTCCCTCCCGGTCATCCCTTACAGAAATAGCCTGGTGTCGATGGCAGGCCGCTTACCCACGTCCGCCTTCAGTTCACCTACTTATCACACCCTGGTGTCGATGACAGGCCGCTTACCCACGTCCGCCTTCAGTTCACCTACTTATCACACCCTGGTGTCGATGGCAGGCCGCTTACCCACGCCCGCCTCTAGTTCACCTACTTATCACACCCTGGTGTCGATGACAGGCCGCTTACCCACGCCCGCCTCTAGTTCACCTACTTATCACACCCTGGTGTCGATGACAGGCCGCTTACCCACGCCCGCCTTCAGTTCACCTACTTATCATACCCTGGTGTCGATGGCAGGCCGCTTAACCACGCCCGCCTCTAGTTCTCTTACTTACCACACCTTGGTGTCGATGACTAGCCGCTTACTCACCCTTGCACTTAGTTCACTTACTTTCCACACCCAGGTGTCAAAGAATGGCCGCCTACCCTCGCCTGCCCTAATTTTACTTACTTTCCACACCCTGGTGTCCATGGCAGACCACTTACCCACGTCAGCCCTTAATTCATTTATTCGCCACACCTTGGGGTCGACTGCGGCCGCTCACCCACGCCTGCCCATGGTTATCTATACATCGCATGCAGAAATGGGACACCGAAGCTGCGTTTGAACTGTCTTGAAATTTTGAAACAAAGAGTTCCAATTAAAAAATGTACATTTTTTTTTACATGATTGATATTTAGATAACTGACTCTCGTTTATAATGTTTTGTAGAAAAGGCCATTAAAAGTCAACGTGAGACACAGAGGTTCTTAAAACATTTACTCAGAAATGATCATGATAAAATATGTTGATTTTGGAGTCTTTGGAATTACATTCCATTGATGACGGTTTCATTCGCTACGCTAAACAACATCACTTATATTACTGAACGAGAAGGGCAGGGAACAATGATTTTAAATTATTACACTCTTTATGTTAGATGTACAGATCTTTACTATTTCAAAAACGTTTATTATTCCTCGAAGGAAAGTAAAATATTACTTTGTGAGATCGATGGCGACTGTACTCGTGGCCTGCTGACTTGGAGATAGGATTCAGCATTATGAATACAGATACAGATAACGATACAGACACTAGGCCGAATACCCACGAAGAGATGTGACCGATGGCAAGGCGCACCTCGCACTCATTCAAATAAAAATGGTCTGGCCGGGAGACCCTGCAACACATACTCTGGCTGAGGAGTTCGGACCGAGGTCAGTGACTGCTCTCCCTCCTCTCCCCCACGACTATTAGCTTCTCAACGCAACGCTAGGGCCAGGGAAGCACAGCAGGGCAGGGTTGTAATTCATCGGTTCATAACCGTTCTGCACAAACAAAGGTATGAAACCACGCTAAAAACATTAAATGATCACACCCGAACATCCATGTCACTAGCATCCTATCCCATCCGAACCAAAGTAGATACAAGTTAGGCAAGGTGATAAATCAAAACAATTGCTTAGCAACTTTCTGCGAGGCTCAGCAAATCTCGTTATCGGACCATTGGGAAACGATGATCGACCTGAAACATACAGCGAATTTTATAGGGCCATGCCCTCGAAAACATCTTTCAGAAAATTGACTCTGGTCTCATCACCGGAAATAAATAGACAAACATTCTTGATACACATCTCAAGATTCCGCCATTATTGCTTGACTGAATGACTCAGCGGCCTCCGCAAGTTACAGCAGTGTATTCGCAGACACACCGCCCGTGCCAGTAGTAACCACGGACCAACCAGTGACAATAAAGGCACAGACAACAACAATAGATTCATTACTATTACAAAAGCCGACCAAAACCCCACAGAAGCCGCTTGCCGAGACCGAAGAGTTTCTAGCAGAAATCCAAGCCGATACAATTTTCTGTTACTACGTACGCGCCAGGAGTCTCCGAGACAAAATCGATGAATTGAAAACTCTTGCAGTGAACGAAAGATCGACACAATAGCAATCGTGGATGAAATCGAATACCAGAAATTATCATAAGCGAAAGCACCCTCCCGGGCTGCTCGGAATTTGCCAACGATAGACAAGGCCGAAAGGGTAGAGGAGTATTGTTCCTCCTCCATGTAGTAAACTTCTAATATTTGTTACTCTACTTATAGTAGAAGTCTCTATTCCAACCAGCAGACATGACATAGTAGTAATTCAAGTAGTCGGTAAAAATACAAAATGTCAAATCACACTCGTCTATCATTCCCAAAAGAGCATGGCTGCAGATGATATCGATCTTTGCAACACCCTTGTCGATGTCGCTATCACACAAAGCAGTATTGTGCTTGGAGACTTAAATATTCCTAGCATTGATTGAGAAACAGACGACACTAGCCAGCTCTTGATTGATTTTGCTGACGATAAGTTGATGACCCAAATGATAGAAAGACCTACAAGATGCAACAATATCCTTGATCTTGTTTTCAGTGCAAGCGACTCGCATGTCACGAACGCAGAAGTGGACGAGCCACTCAGTACTAGCGACCATAACTGTACCCGTTTCACGATAGAGCGCAAACTGAAAACGTCAATAAACTGCGAAAAAAACTAACTTCAGATTAGCTAACTTTGATGACGTAAGAGAGTGAATAACGTCAGCGAATATACCCATCGGACAAGACATGAATCAATCGTTAAACATTTATTTGATTACACTAACAAATATTGAACATGAGCATATCCCGGGCAAAAACAGACGATCAGCAGTCCATCAGCCTAAGTACTGGTAGGGAGGATTTCAGTGCCTTCTGTCGCTGAAGAAAGCAATGCACTCGACAAAACCAAATCTCCGTCATAACGACGCTACAAGAATGAATCCACAATCCGCAGAAGAGTTTCAAAGAAGTTCTTGCAACGTTGTGAGAAAAGTCCCACATTGAACTGCGTAGAACGTTAAAATTATTCCGAAACCATTTTCGGTTGTATTTCGAGCAGGAAACTCCAAGACCTGTAATAACATCTCTGAAGAACGAAATTGGTGTGCCAAAAGCGGACGACTCTAAAATTAGAGTCCTACTTAACCAATGCTGTTGAGTATTTTCACTCCAGATGCGAATGAAGTGATCAGGAATAACGGATAAAAAATCGTTGGTAAGCCTTTCTCACTCGACATCACCCGAAAAGTTCTTCACGTGCAAGTTTCGAGGAATAGAACAAACTTCCAGTGGAAGTTGAAAGCAGCGATACAATCGAAACGTTAAAGTCACGGCACGACCAATTCAACCAAAAGCGCAGCTAAATAGCTCCCAGCTATTAAGCACGCTCATCGGTATATTCGTTTAAAATGTGTCCGACATTGACACCCTAACTATTAAAATAGTGCCCGGCATTGGCGCTAACATGGTGTGGAAGGGGCTGGCATCAGTACCTTCTTGTTGCAAAATGGTGCCTAGCAATGACAACTGTCAGCAATTGAGACAATCTCACATCAACATCGTGGGTTGGCAACTCACTCTTCAGGTGCTGTTATACTACTGTTATACTACGACTATTCTCTTTCTCGATCTTTTATTACAAAAATTGTCCAAATTTATGATGCTCTCGTAGACGTTCCACTTTAGAACCAATCTTCTTACTATCAACTGGCAACTCAGTTTGGGAAAAAAGTCCTGTTGCTGTCTTCTTACACTTCTAAAGATTTCAAAGCCTCCACACTTATCTCTCTCATTCCCAGAGCCTGCTTCACGTCATCCTTTTGCTCTAACTCTAGACGTGCGTCCACTCCCCTCCGCCTCATCACTCTTTTCACCCATCTCCCATCATCTATCTTCACCATGTAGCCAAACAATCTCAGAATACCTGTATCTACTTTATTATAACTACTTCAGTATCCCAGTTCTAGTTCGAACAACGTCGTTATTGATCCTGTCTCTCAGCGTCACTCCAGCCATGCCCCTCAAACATTTCATTTCGAAAACATTCAACCTTCTTACCTTTTCTGCTCTCCCCCTCCAAGTGTCAGCTTCATGGAGCACAGTTGGGACAACTACCCCTTCATGCCACCCTCTTTTTCTTCCACCGCAATGTTCATTAGCTCATGACATCTCCAGTGTACCCGACACTTTACACCCTTCCTTCACTCGCGATTTCACTTCTGTTTCCTTTATTTTTGTCTTATCTATATGTAAGTCCAGGTGGTCAAACAACTGAACATTCTTCAATAACTTTTCCGTCAGGAGGACACTATTCTGCTCGCATCAACATTTCTCGAACATCTCATTACTTTATTCCTACACACGTTAACTCGTGGCTTCCTTCTCTCACACGCTCTACCGATCTCTGACACTAGCCTGCACAACTTCTCCTCATAATCCGCCAACGGTACAGTATAATCGGCGAACAGCAATTGTCTCAACTGCCAACTCCGCTCATTCGCTCCCAACAGCTCATAGTCACGACTCAATACACTCGCTTTCACCTGTCTGACCGCTCCATCCATCTAGAGATTGAACAGACAGGGAGACATAATGCAGACTTGTCTCCGTCCCGCTTTCATTGTGAACCAATCACTCACTTCCCTCCCTGCTTTGAGAAACTCTGCACCGCTTTCAAAAGATTACCGCCCACTGCATACAAACGCAACACCCTCTGTGGATTTTCGCTGTCGATTCTGTCGTAGGCCTTTACCAGATACATGACGTACCAGAACACTTCCTTCCTACTCGCAAGGTACTTCGCACATACCTGTCTCACTACAAAATTTGGTAGGCACATCCTTTACCTCTCCCAAAGCCTAACTGATCGCCGCCAATTGCCCCATCCGTACCATCTCTAATCCCTTTGAATATTACTCTCCTGTACAACTTACCGACAACGGACAACAAACTGATAGCTCTCGAGTTGCAGCATTCATTTTTTATCTCCCTTGCCTTATAACAGCGAAACAGGGCAAGCACTGCGCTTCTCAATCGGCACAAAGCCTGTCACAAACCTCAGATTCAAAAACCTCACCAGTATTCGGCTATCGTTACTCCACACCTCTTCGGTACTCAGTCTCAACGCCGGTCAACTCAGGGGCTCTCCCTGCTTTTATCACCTCTACCGCCTCTTGCACTTCTTCTTTAGTAATGTCCGCAACAAATTTTCCACCCAAAACCGGCATGCATGCACCACCACAGACAGCAACAATGTCTGCCTCTCTGACATCCTCAACATTTAGTAACCTCTTCCAGCAACACCAGGCTGTTTTCATCTTTCACCACATCTTCCTTTCCAGTCTCCCTCTTCCTGACCCCAGTTACCTCTTTTAGAACATCTTCTTGTTCTCCTTAAAATTCTGGCATAACCATCCGCCCCACATGGTATCGGCGTCCCTCTTTGCTTTCCTCACTAACCGCTTCACCTCTTCTCTCTTCTCTCTATCATTGTCATAGGCCAACACCGACCTTGCTTGCAACTCCTCAGAAGCTCTTCTCTTCTTTGCCACCGCCAGTTTGACCTCTTCGTTCCACCACTTGCAGCCCTTCCTTCTGCACCCGCCCACACGGCGTACACCACAAACCTTTTTCGCATAACTTAACAAAGCATCCATGAACGTCTCTCATTATTCTTCAACATTTCTCAGGTCCTGCTCTCTTCCTCTGACATATTCCTCCATCAACGCCTTCTGGAACTGCTCAGCTCTGCTTCACACCCTCAGTTCACTCACTTTCACTACTTCTCATCTTCCTACTACTCTTTTGTTCTGTAGAAAATTGTCAGACATTCCTCCACCTCCCTTCTCAACACCCACACATCCAACAGCCTTCCACACCATTTTCCTCAAAATCAGCTCAAAATCTAGCAGCGTTCTGTCCACCAGTGCATCATAGGCTATCTTTAACCATATGTACTTGTGGAAATCTCTCTTCTTGAACAAGTTGTTTCCAACCACCAGCTCCTGCTCCATGCACGACATACATCCGTATCCCATTTTCTACCACTACAGCTCCAATGTTTGCATTGAGGTCACCCAGTAAAACTACGTTGTATGGATCTACAAAACTCTGAATACACTCACTCAGGTAATTTTAATATTGCTCCCTCTCTCCCTCAATCCTCTCGCTACCAGGTCCGTAAGCACTCACAAACGTCCGTCTTTCTATTCCTAACTAAACTTTCACCCACATCAATATTGAGGACACCTCCTTCCAGTCGGTAACGCTATTTGCCAACCGATCACTCAATACTGGGGAAGGCAGATTTCAGTCTACTCATTAGTTCAAAATTCCTGCACTAACGCAATAGAGGCTTCGTGAAACAAACAACAAACCTCCCGACTTCAAAGACTCCATACATCGACAGAAGTGATGATCGATGCGATGGGTGGCCTCCTAACGCAGATTGGTAATCTGCGATGTTCGTACCTCAAATTTCCCTTTGGCATATCTAATGCCGGTGTTGTGGTGTCTTTATATTTGACCTAAAATTTATTAAACCTGTGGAACCAGCGTTCTTCATGTCAATATTCGAAGATTTTAATGGCTCTCTGGTGCCCGAGATGAGTTCAGGTAGATGCCAATCGTCGTATCGATCATCACTGCAGTCGACAAATGGTGTTCATGAGGTCATGACGTGTGGTGTTCGTTGTTATAACTAGGCATCAAATACGTAAGTGCTGCATCATCGTAAACAATGTGGAAATAGTGACGTCCTCTTGCGCCCAGTATTCACAAAGATGTAAACAACATTCTTGAAGTCACAAAGTGGGGAACGCGTTCGCCGTCTATAAAGCCCCGATATATGCATTAATTTGAAAATTGCAATATTTGTTGAACGCGTGAAGATGTTTGTTGCACGAATAGGAACAGTGTGGCGAATTGAGCATAGTCCAATGCAATCGATCGTTGCTGTTATTTTCCCGCGAACGATCACTTTATAGAAGTTAGTGCGTCTAAAGAGCACATCCGTTGTGGTAGAGTAATGGACTGTATTTTTTGTGCCCCGCTTTGACCGAATCAGGATGATTTTTTTTGCAGGAAGAACAATCCACGAAGTGAACTTGAAGAAAAAAGATCTTGCAGTTGAACTTTTGTCGGATACCGGGCGTAAGTTAGCTTCGTTCATTTATATTTTCAATCAGTTTACGTATTGAATGAACCAATGATAGTTATCGAATAGGGAAGGCTGCATCTGATGGAACCTAATCGCATTAGAAATTGCTGAGGCTAGTCACATGAAAAACACAGGTAGAACTTAAAAAACTGGTTGCCCATAGGCCTTTTACCAAACAACATTTGAAGGGTGTTCAATATGTTTTCAAAACTTGTTTAGGGTTATAATACGTTGAAAACTGTGCTGCACAAAGAAATCCGTTGTAACTTGTAACTTTGTACCAACGGTGATTTTATTTTCGTGCACATAAATTTCAAAACTGTACATGTTAATAAATTCACCGTTGGTTCACTGTTCACTTCCAAAGATATCCTTCCTAAGAGCGTCTGCTCCTCTGTGGTCTAAAGTTCAGTTACGCAGTGTTCGTCCGAGTACGTCGGCTCTACAACGCGTACTCTCAGAACTCGGGGAGTGGGGCGCGCGGGGAGGAGCTTTAGAACTGGGAGCCGTCTTGCTAAGGCCCCTCATTCGTCCATCCGCTCTCATGCAGAGGGTTGTGATGTCCCAGTTACTTAAGACAATTTCGCAATACTAACTAGCACCTCAGATCAACTCGATTTACCCATCATGGAATCCCTCATCCTTCACCAGTACAGGCCGCTGCTCGATGACACCCAGTCATCTTTTCCCCTTGAAAAGTTAACAATTGATTCACAATTCCGATTAGTTTGCTGTTCCCTACAACCGATCTTAGTTGTTCTTTTATCTCTTATCAGCTGTTGCTAATGGCCTAGGGGCCAAAACGTCCAGTTATAAATGCACTATATTTTAATAAATTTTTAAACTTTGAGCTTCAATATTCGAACTTTTAGCTTTGCTCTCATCTTTTTATTTAGTATTTTCATGAGTGGAACTACAGATTTTATTAGATATAACCGACCATTGATAGCCCTTTAGTCACGTGGTCTAATCGCTTATATTTGCGCCTTGGAGCAGAAAAGCACGGACAAAGGGAAAAATATTTTTGCCATAATTTTTTTTCTAATGGCAGCAATGAATAACACCACACGAAGATGGTTTTTGTTTGGAAAAAGAAAATTGTGAGTGAATTAAAATTCGTTGAACTAATAAATGAATTTTGTCGCTTTCTATTTAATCTTAGTAAAATTCTGGTATGCAGAAATCATTTATACGGTTTCATCAAATATACCAAAGTAGCACAATAATATCAGGTTAAATTACTCTTTGGCAACCGTGACAGATTAATATACATTTTGACCTGCAGTTACTACCTACGTACATTTTAGTGTAGCAGTTTTTATCTTTACGTTTATTGGTGAATTATTAAATCCTTGAACGCACTACACCGGTCCCTGGTGGTACTGAAAACTATACTTATCAGCGAGCCTCTTGTTATCCCCTGAACGCACTACATCGGTCCCTGGTGGTACTGAAAACTATACTTGTCAGCGAGCCTCTTGTTATCCCCTGAACGCACTACATCGGTCCCTGGTGGTACTGAAAACTATACTTGTCAGCGAGCCTCTTGTTATCCCCTGAACGCACTACATCGGTCCCTGGTGGTACTGAAAACTATACTTGTCAGCGAGCCTCTTGTTATCCCCTGAACGCACTACATCGGTCCCTGGTGGTACTGAAAACTATACTTGTCAGCGAGCCTCTTGTTATCCCCTGAACGCACTACATCGGTCCCTGGTGGTACTGAAAACTATACTTGTCAGCGAGCCTCTTGTTATCCCCTGAACGCACTACATCGGTCCCTGGTGGTACTGAAAACTATACTTGTCAGCGAGCCTCTTGTTATCCCCTGAACGCACTACATCGGTCCCTGGTGGTACTGAAAACTATACTTGTCAGCGAGCCTCTTGTTATCCCCTGAACGCACTACACCGGTCCCTGGTGGTACTGAAAACTATACTTGTCAGCGAGCCTCTTGTTATCCATTGCAAACTTGGTGTGTATTGTATTTAGGATAACTTTTTGTGCAGATGATATTTGGTCTAAAACCAAATTTAATACACATGTTCTGTACTTCATTAGTAGCACTGGGCACTACATAACATAGGCCGAATAGCCCGCCATGGGTATTGATGACAGGTTACATATCTACCGGAAAATATACAATATTTCAATGATTGGATTTGGAATATTAAAAAAAAAAATGTTTTTATTGGATCATTTCCTACGCTGTTTCCTCACCTGACCCTTACTTGAGAAGTAAATACATACTAATCTAGTATGTATTTATTTCTTTGAGAAAAAGGGGTAATACATGTTGATATTGTGTTTGCTTTATTCGCAATATAGTTTTTTTTAAACACTTTTTCTTTGAAAACAATGAACTTTTAACTGATATTTAATCCAATACTGTATCGGGTGATTTATTCGTACTATAGGTAATAAATTGCATATCATCTCTACTACATCTGTTCCAAAATATTGTTCTGTTTCTAATATTTGATGAAACCAACTTTCAAATCCTACGAATACATAATACAATCATCAATTATTTTACTCCGTCATAACAATTAATGAAGAGACGAGGGAAAAGTTACCATTCATCTAACCGACAGAATCGAGCTCCTTGACCAAGTCTGACCAAGCGAACAAGACAGGATCAGCAAACAGGAAGCGCAGGGCACGGCATCACTCTTGGTCGCACGCCAAATGAGACGAGCCACGCTTAAACATTCTGCCGCCATTACAGCCATAACAGTGTTACGTAACCGTCAGTTTCAATAAAAGGTGTAGCCTATGTACTCGTTTGGTTTTCATAGCAACAACAGCTCTCGTAGAGTTAAATATAGCATGAAAGCCGTCGGGCTCTGTTGCTGGAACCGGTGTCTAAGCTCCCTCATCACCCGGAGTGAGTCTACGGGGTTGCTTGCCCGATCCTTTTTGACCTAACGGCTTAAGAAATGGGGGCGGGGGATGTGAGTGTATGGTGACGAGTGCTAGGATGGTTCTGCCGGAGGTTGAACTTGGTGTTTAGCATTGTTGATGTCACTGCTGTTAAATGAGAGGGTCGGAAGGCACCGCTTGCGACTGTAGTAATGGATGATAAATTTTATTAAATCGCTTTCAAAAGAGGCTGGAAACTGCCAGCCAGCGAGTAGTGGGCAGTCTGGTTGCTTGTGCAAAAGTAACAAACTCTAGAACGAATGTCACTGATTATATCGTTCACATGCACAATACACCATGCTGTTACGGCAACCAATCAAGACAACACTCAGCTGATCGTCAACATAGAATGATCCAAATAAAACAGGCGGTGGGCGATTAGGTCACACAGGAAGTCTCCGGCGGGACGCGATGTCTGAATGTTATTTTTTTTGTTATCATGCATTGTTATCTGTGCACTGCCTGAGTGTTCCGTGTGTCTCTGTTGACGCCGGTGATGATCAGGTGCACAAGTATTTACAAAAAAAAAAAAAGTTACTTACTAACTCAAATTTATTTATCTTAAATGTGTCAAATATTAGTGGCTACCTAAACTTTTCATTTAAATGTATTGCAAAACCAGGCGTGCTCACCTATAACTATTTGTGCAATCTTGTTACGACAAGTTTACGAACAAAACCAAATTGAACCCATCTTCAAGTAAATTACAATGCATATGTTAACTAGAAGTTCAACCATGTAAGCAGGTTTTTGTAGAATAAATTAGGTCATGGATTTAAAAAATATAAAATTACCATTCGATTTCTTTACGAATGTTCCATCACCGACAAGTCAAATTCAGGACTTAGGAAAAAAATACTTAGTATTTGTATAGGAACACCTGAGTAATTTCCTCCTTTTTTTAACCAAAGCTATCGTTCTGCATGCACAGACCTACGTTCACACGAATGTTTTAAGTAACTGAATACTTTCAACAGCATCAACACACCGAACAATGAATAGGCTTAACTGACATTTCTATAGTGGAAGGTCCGTAATGCGCTACATGGAATGAAAAGCTATCACCCCTAAAGTTTCAAATTTATGCACGGAAAGTTTGATAAGAAAAATCAGCGATACTGTAATGTTATTCAAAATCGATGCTGATGTTCTTGTCGTTTCGTTTGTTTGCTGTGAAGTTTACCCTTCTTAGTTGTACGCCTGACAATGACGTCAGCGCTGGTAGGGACGTAAGCGGTTAAAAGAAGAGAGGGCGAGGCGTCGACGGTGACTGCGTCTAGCTATTGGTCAATTTAAAGCTGCGTGGTGAGTACAGGCCGGGCAACATCTAGAGCGCTGAGAGACGTCGGTGGGCGACGCCTGGCCCTATGGCCCAACCCCGCTCGCCGACGTCTGTCAGCGTTCTACTTGATACACACACATATA
>SDVV010004232.1:0-20413 GCA_016164225.1 Gammarus roeselii
TATATGTGTGTGTGTGTGTGAGTGTGTATATTGTATCATACTCGCTATTCTAGGCTTGATTGAAGAATGTTCGCACAAAAGAGTCTCAAAGTACAATGCGACAGGGACGCGAGTGTATGAGGAAGCTATGCTTGATTAGCCGGCAGAAGTCGGTAGGGCAGCAGTAGAGAACTTGCTCATCAACGTTCCATCAAAAAAATTACACTATTCGCTAAGTAAAAGTGAACTACTATGTAGCCCTGTTGTTCCTCGGCTGTAACATCACAACCCAAAGAGATACAGATTCTCCATAATATTGTAAGAGTTTCCCATATGAGCAAAATATAAGTGCAAAAAAGTCCTCGAAGCCTTGGCTTATATTGTGCCCGTGGTATACGGTATACACATCGGAAATTGCAGGTCATTCTAAGCTTTCTTGCAATGTTCACATGGATAATATATCTTTATAAATTGAATAATTTATCATGTTTAATTACCTGAAACGTTGTAATTCTTCTCCATATACCGGTTGTATTCATTTATATTTCCCAAATCTAACATTCACAATGACTCCAGCACTCAATCATCCAAAATCGCCATCTAAGAACTGCGTCAATTGGTAATACGAAGTTAAGTATGGTTGTTACCGGCGAACAAACGGCGAACATTGCAAGTCATTTGCAACCGTTTTTATTCAATGTGTTAATTTATTTTCTTTGCTTGGGAAATGCAAAAGGGTATAAATAACCTGTACAACTCGATTGACTTCATTTGAACAGAACCTAATTTGATCAGAACCTAATTACGCCTCTTTGCGGTGTATTCATTTCATTTGTGCCGTCCATTCATCTGAGTAGTGGGCATACTTGGTCGTTAAAGAAGGACTGAACTCGTTTTTTCACAAATATCTAATAGAAAAATTATCCCAGCAGAATATATGTTTTACTAGGCAGCTGATAATTGTTACCATGAAATATTTATTACTACATCTCATTATCGAAACAGCGCCTCTCTGTGCATCACTAAGTCTTGTGACTGAGGTAGAGATTAAAATGACAGGTTCTAGGCTCACTACAGAGCTTTTGTATGTCTGGCCCCAGCATGACATGTCGTGGTCAGGCTGTGGTCAGAAATCAATAAAATATAGTAGTACCAACCTATGACAGATACTATTGCTAACACGGTACGTAAAACTATTTCCCATTTGCCTAGTACTGTCCACCTTCCATGTCCACCTCTCATGATGGTGTTTACACAAGGATGACAGACGATGACCAATAAATGATATCGCCGATTAGCTGGCAAAATCCCAAATGTTCAATACTGGGTTACCTATAGGATGTCTGCCCTCTATCTGTAATAGATTATCGACGATCATCCAGAGGGTGGTCGAGTCAATGTATCTGGATTTCTGGCTGGAACGGTTCAAATCTATGAAATAACTCCCTCTGTCAGTCCTGGATTATCGACGATCACCCAGAGGGTGCTCGAGTCAATTTATCTGGATTTCTGGCTGGAATTGTCCAAAGCTATCAAATAACTCCCTCTGTCAGTCCTGGATTATCGATGGTCACCCAGAGGGTGCTCGAGTCAATTTATCTGGATTTCTGGCTGGAACGGTTCAGAGCTTTGAAATAACTCCCTCTGTTGGTCCTGGATTATCGATGATCACTCATAGGTTCTTCAAACAGACTTCCCAGCCTTGTCTGTGTTTGTGCGTCGCCCGATCCCGTTATATCCGGTGCTTCGACACATCGAGCAGTTCCATACTTTATTTAAACTGATTGGAGCCGAATTAGCCCCGATTATTTTTAACCAGGAATATAAACCACATTCGAAGATCATGATGAATGTAAAACAAAGGTCTTAATTGTTGTGTTTCTCAATAGAAAATATAACTAATGATACTCCTATATAAACAAAAAATGTTTTCCAACACCCACTGGAGTTGAGATTTCGGATTTTAAGGTATAACAATTATAGTTGATTTATCTACTCACAGGTGCATGGGATATCGTTGAAACCATTGGAACAGTTTGAAGCAGTTTATCACATCAAGATTGTACAGCTTACATGTTATTTCATTTTACAGTTACCATATTTCAAGGTATAAAATTGAAGGCCCTTTTTGAGCTATTTATAGCTTCTGGGGCAGCCAAATCCTTGCACACTAACCTACCGATATTATCTATCCTAAAATACGTAAATGATAGATGTATCTTGAATTGTTAAGCCTTGACACCGACTGGAAACAAACGCACGGACAGTTAAATACCTAACATCATTTGATAGAGTCCTATTGATATTGAAAGCATGCAAGTTCAAATATACTACAAGGTTGTTGGGCTGGTAATTCATTTGCTTCTAACAAGGTAACCAATTCAAATACGATTGAGAGACGTTGAGAAAACAATACAGCGATAGTAAATCATTGTTGGACTAGTAAGATGATAAGTATAACTTTTACAGTCATGACTTGAAGATTGATATGGAATCATTCTGACGGTAAACAGGAGTGAGAGAGTTCCAAATTTTAACACAATTGAAGTGGATCCTGGATATGGTTTTGGATTCGCATTTCTTGCGTAATGATTGTGCAATCCGAAGACTTTCTATTTGAATTGAACAGTTTTTGATCATAGTATCTGTGAAAAGTTTTGAACGCGTATTGGGTAATTTGGAAGTTATATTGATTTTTAAGTTTCAGAATATTCATGGCTTTAAAATGCTGATTAGTGTGGTAATAGAATGGAAGGCTATTTGAAGCTCTACTAGCTTTCGTTTGCAGTATAAATATTTTATCCATTTTATTTTATTTCTGTTCCATACCAGGCTTCAATTCCGTAAATTAAAAATAGCTGGAACAACGTAAAGTAAAGGGTTTTAAGAACAGATTGAGGGAGGAATTTGTTTATTTGAAGAAGAATGCTTATAGATTTCGACAATTTGGATGATATGCTGTCGATGTGATTTTTGAATGTCAGATGTTTGTCAAAATATACCCCAAAGATTTTAATGCTGTCTATCTCATGAATTCTATCGATTCCAAATTTTATGATTGTAAATTAAATTTACGCTTATATGAGAAGAATATGTAGCTAGTTTTTTTTTGCTGTTAATTCCAAATCGGTTTGCAGTTGGCCACTTGTTAACATGCTCGAGTTCCTCGTTAATTGAGGCAGTTGATTCTCTTATGGTGTTTGAAGGGAACTGTTTATGGAAAAAAGACGATGCGTTAACTATATCGTTTCAAAAATTAAGATAAGCAGGGGCCCTAAAATAGAACCTTAAGTAACACCATGACTAATATTAAGCATAGTGGATTGGATTCCGTTCACAATTACATATTACTTGCGGTTGGACAGTATGAAGTGAGCCAATCACGAGCTATTCCTCGTATTCCATACAACCTTATCTTAGATAATAAGATCAAATGATCAACTCAGTCAAAGGCCTTACGAAAGTCGAGAAATAGAGAGAGTACAATGTAGTTTGAGTCTATGTTACTATATAAGTACTGCAGATAATTTAATGTAGTTTGAGTTTTATTTTTAGTGGCCCTGAAGCCACACTGGCTTTCATGAAGGATACTGTTAACATTCAGGTAAAGGAATAGTTGATTTTGAACGATTTTTTCAAATATTTTGGAAAGTAAGGGCAGAACTGAAATGGGTCGATAATTTCCTGTATCAGTCTTAACACCACCTTTGTAAATGGGTGTCGCTCTAGCAATTTTTAATGGGTTAGAAAATTTTCCTTGAATTAAGGACATGTTAACAATCGAAGCTAGTATTGGGGATAAAATATTTGATAATTTCTTTATGATACTGATAGGACAATTATTCATATTTCCCTTATTTTTGAGATAAGATAATTGAGGTAATGTCCTGAGCAGTAACTGTGAAAAATATAAAGAATTAACAAAATTGATATTCGATAGATATTGGTACTGATAGTATCGGCAATATTTTTCTCGGCTCTCACAAAGTATTCATCGAGCATATTAGCTTTATCTTGATCTACTGAGTATTCGTTATTGACAATGATTATTTTTTTATAGGCTGGTTACATTTGTTGTTATGTGGTCTAATTATGTTATTAAACACCTTCCATGTTCTTTTGAAATCTTTTTTGTAATCAGAAAATTTATTCACGAAGTAGGTACATTTAGCAGATCGAATCAAGCCTGTAACACGGTTTCTAAGTTGGGTGTAAGTAATTTTCCGCATTTGGCCTGGCATGAACAAAGAAAAATAATGATTCCTTGTTTTTATTTCTGATTTAATATGAGCAGTAATCCAGATCTTGTTATGTCTTAAGGAGAGACTGTTTTGGTTTTGAAAGGCCAGCAAGAATTATAACTTTCATCTACTATAGAGGTTAATTGTTTGATAGCAAGATCATAGTCATTTCCATTTATGATTTCAGTGAAATCATATTGATTCAACTTGACATACAGATTGCCTACTGTTACATCATTTGTTAATCTGTACTTGATTTGCTCGTATTTTTATTTGCTTCTATAAAAAAATTATTATTCAGATTTACAAAGAAGATAGGCATGGGGTCTGATATATCAGATATTAATATGCCATAGTCATAATTATGCGGGTTTGTGATGAAGATATCATCTATTAGGTTAGCCTTATCTCTGACTTAGTCTATTCTAGTTGGCTTTGATATACGTGCTAATAATATAAGGCTGTTCATTGAGCGGAAGAGTTCTGGAGCATAATTGTTTATATCGTAATTCATAATATCTATACTAAAATCTCCACATCGATAAAATAATCAGTCTTTATGTTGTTACATGATTGGATAAATTGATACAATTTCTTAAATAATAGATTAGGGTTAGCATATGGTGGCTTGTAGCTGTAGCTACGATTTCACATTCATTTTTCAGTTTAATTTCAATAAAATGTGTTCCGATGTATGGCATAATGACAGTAGAATAGTTTACAATTTTAGAGGTGGAATTCTCAGAAATATAGGTACTGACTGCTCGTCCACGTCTACCATCAGTTCTGAATGAGTGGAAAGAATTATAGCTTCTAAATGAATTAAATATTGTGTGTCCTCTGTGAGCCAGCTTTCTGTGAAGCTGATTTTGTCAAATTCACAATTTAATGATTGAATAAAGTTTAAAAGCTTGTCCTGGTATTTTTAGTATTGCAGTCTAATCTGTTAAAAGAATCTTCATTACGATACTCACTCAACCTTTCAGCAATTAGATCAGGGTAGAGAACACTCAGATGGTTTCGATCAGGGTCTCTAAAGTCTAACAAATTATTGTCCAGGCTTATTGAAATAGCTCGTATCTAACCTAGCAAGAGTAAAATGATACAAGAAAGTTAACACAGAATCTCCTTATATGAATTTAAGAAGATCCACGGAGATATTGAAGTAAAAGGAGGCTCCTCTACCCCATCAGAATAACCAGGTACAGAGTCTGGTAGCTAGACATGATTTAACATATCAATTACTGTTAGCAATGAATGTTGTAGACAAGAAGAATCATCACAAGAAACGAAGGCGAAAATCAAGCTCTAAGTTGAATGCGGGCTAGAATTTGGTCGAAGGGACATGGAGGGCGGAGTGTGTAAGCGCGAACCACACAACCTAGGGCGGGGAGCCGGGCCGATGATCACAACAGAAGATGTTCACTGATATTACGATAAATATTAAATTTTAGCTTAGATGGTAATAGTCATTGTGTTGATCGATGCTTTATGGTGCGCTTTTTGAGAGGTTTCAACTTCAAATTCTCATGCTGGTAGACACATGACGCTGAAATCTGTAGCGTGTGTTGCTGCATCCACCTCCCTCGACGTCCTCAGGATCAGAGGGTGCAAGTGTAGCTTAAAAGCGGCGCGGTAATCTGTGCGGTAGATATCTGTTCAATGAGCAGCCACTAAAGTAACTTGCCAAGTTAAGCACAGTATCGCGCCAAACGGGAATAGAATCTTATTACCTACGCAGTCCGCATTCGTCGTCGTCTAATCGCCGGTTTTTATCGAAGCGTTGGTTCAGTGCTGATAGCTCTTCACGGACACAAATTTCTCTTGCTGTGTGACGTGATAATGATAGGTCTAGGTATGGAACATCGGTTCTAATTCATCACTGAACGAAACAAATGATCCATGATACACTGCCGGGACATTGTCGACAACCCTGCGATCCAGTGTTGGTATTATCTCTGGTTGCCCAGCGATGACCAGTATCTTAACGATTGCCGAGTGCCGCACTGGCTTCCACTCGGGAAAAAACTCTGCTTAAGAGGAGTGCATTAAGCCCCGTTGCATACAGATGACTTATGATAGTAGTATATAACGGTGCGAAAACGCAAATTTAACATTCGGTTTGTGTGTGAACGATGCGGACGGTGGAGCCACTGATATGGCAGGCGGGCGACTAGAAGGGGGCGGGAGGGGATGGACGGCCCGGCTCCCCGCCCTAGGTTGTGTTATACTTGCGTTTTTGCCCTGTTAGATACTATTTATGATTGCAGAGAAGTGAATGATTGAATGCATTATGTTTAGCTCTCTGTGTTTATTCCCAAATTTGTCGTTTGTAAGGGCGTTTTCAGGGCTGGTTGCACTCTAAATCGCGCTCTGACAGCGCAGAAATTATTTTATGGATCTAAAATATTATTAGGTATAATGACAGTTGATAAGTTACTGGATTACCTGAATACAAGATGATATGTAACAAATCTCGAAGACAGGATTTGTTACTTAGATATATTTAATTTTAACTTATAACTAAGGTCATTGAGTACCATATATCCCTACATCCCACCAGTCGATGGACATTGCTGGAGATCATTCTATATTCTTCATTGTTCATGTAAGGTCGAACCAGTCTTAACTTAATCAAGACAATATCCTGTTTAAACTGACACTATACATAAAAACTGAGAGTTGGACATACACAACATCAGGTTGTATATTAAATTACCTCCCACAATATTTCGCATACGAAAGCCCAAATCTTGAAACATAGTTAACATGACTTATTCCACAAGCACAAAAAGAAACATTTCACTAGGTCATCAAAAATTGGTTTAGTAATTTAAAAGGTGTCCACATGAACAAGATAACATAAAATTTGTGCGTATGAACTGGAAAATAATTGAATAGGAGTATCGTTAAAAATAACACTGACGAATAAGAAATAGTTCGCAAAGTAAATTGCATAGCGGAAGTAAATTACAATTCAAAATTTTTTGCCCGTATAAGTTCAAACAGGTGAAATTTTAATTTACGAGTGTTTACAAGTGTTTACAGGTGTTAGAAGACAACAACAGGCCTGTTAACCCAACCTAGGTTGCCTATTGGTAACAAGATGATTAGTTCTGAAGTAGAACGTATGAGAGAGCTTCATGTGCCATTTGTTTTATTACAACATCAAGAAAGGTAACGGTTTAGCTATTTATTGGCGATTAATGTACAACTTCTCAAACCGAGACTTGAACGTTTTGATTGTATTGCTTTTTACAACCTACGCTGCAAGTTTGTTCCATTCTTTGACAACTCTATACGTGAATAAGTTGCGCGTGATGTCAAGTGTGAAACGTTTCCCAACGATTTTGTATCCATTGTTCCTAGTCACTCCGTTCGTATCTAGAGTGAAAAGGCTCGCTGGGTCGACGTTTTCCTTACCTTTCATTATCTTCCACACTCCAATCATGTCGCCTCTGACTCGATGTTTCTCTAGCGAATGAAGATTGAGTTCACGTAGCCTATCTTCATACGATTTGTCCGCAGCGAAGGGATGAGATTGGTAGCTCTGCGTTCAACCTTCTCTAGTTTGATAACATCTTTTTTTAGATATGGAGCCCAGAATTGAACGTAATACTCGATATGCGGTCAAATAAATAAATGCATTGTATAACTTGATCATACTAGGTGGGTTTTTGTACCAGATAGTGCGGGATATCATACCCAGCATTTTTTTGCCTTTCTGGGCAGCATCGTAGCATTGCTTGCTACTTTTTAGGTCGAACCTTATGATGACACCTTAATCTTTCTCCTCGGTGACAGGAATGAGTTTCTTTCCAGACATTGAATTTTTGTGTTTGAGGTTATGAGGACCTATGTGCATAACATTAAATTTAATTTGCTGCTCTTCTGACCAATAAACAATTTTCTTCAAGTCTAGTTGGATCTGCTGGCACTCTAGTTCAGTTTGTATTTTGCCTCCTATCATAGGATTGTCTGCAAACTTGGTAATATTTGACCGTACGCTGCTAGCGATATCGTTAGTCGATATTGTAAAGAGAACTGGACCTAACACGGATCCTTGAGGCGCGCCTCAAATACAGGATACCGATGCTGTGCAATTTACTAACTAGGCTCTTGTGGGGAACATCACCAAATGCATTTTAAAAGTCGAGGTAAATGATATCGATTGGATATTTCATGTCATGGGTTTCGATTATATTATTGAAATAAAGTAGCAAGTTCGTAAGACAAACCGGTTGTGTTGTAAGCAATGCTGAAAGTCGTTAATCGGTTTGTTTGATTCTAAGAATTCTATAGCGTTATTTTGTCGGTTATCCAACTTTCCATTAATTTTCCAATGAATGAGGTGTGACTAATTGGACGGTAATTGCCGGAACACTTTGAATCCCTTTTTTCAAAATTGGGGTAACATTGGCTTCTTTCCATTTAGACGGGCATGTGCCATTTATGAGAGATTGGGTGTAAATGTTTGATAAATGTTCGGCGATTTCGTTTCTAGTCTCATATAGAATTTTGGGATGAACTTGGTCTGAACCTGGAGATTTTGTTACTCTCAGTTTATCAATGTATTCAATAACTTCGGCGGGTGAAAAGTTCACTGTGCTGAGGGCTTCAATTCGTCTTTCCGCTATGATATCCTCACAATTAGAATTATCCTGGTTCTCTAACGTAAAAATTGAACATAAGTATTCATTAAGTAGGACACTCATGTTGGTGCTGTCCGTTTCTAGTTTACCAACATCGTTGTCGTGAGGACCCAATACAGATCTTGACTTTATTTTACTCGAAATATAACTAAACAATTGTTTCGGGTTAGTTATGGCATTGGCGGCAATTTAATTTTCATAATCCTTCTTCTTACGTTTCAGGACCCTCTAATGACCTTCTGCTATGTCGTCATGTTGATGTTTCTGTTTCATCGAGTGCTTTGCTTTTTTTAGGAACTGAAGACGCTCAATTCTCCTTTCCAGTACTTAGGCTGATTGACTGCTGTTCGCCTGTTTTTGCCCGGGTGTGCTCATATTCGATATTTTCAAGTGCAGGCAAAAAAATGTTCAGCGATTGATTGACATCTTGTCCGAGGGTTATATCTGCTGACGGTATCAAAGTTGGCTTCTCTAATGTTAGGGACTTTTTCGCAGTTTGTTGATGTTTTTAACTCGAGCTCTATCAAAAAACGTATACAGTTGTGGTCGCTAGTTCCGAGTGGTTCTCCCACTTCGACGTCCGTGACATGAGAGTCGCTTGCACTAAATAGGAGATCAAGAATATTGCTACCTTCCAAAGATGTTTTCACCATTTGGGTCATGAACTTATCGTCGGCAAAATCCATCGGACGACGGCCGGTGGCAGTGCATTCGTTAGTTTCCCAATCAATCTCGGGGATATTGAAGTTTCTAAGCATAATACTGTGTTGTGTTGTGGCGACATCGACGATGATTGTTGTAAAGGTCGATGTCATCTGCAACCTTGCTATTTGGAGGTGGATAGACGAGGGTGATATGACATTTTATATGTTTACCGACGACTTGGATTGATACTATGTCGTGTATGCTGATAGGAATAGTGACTTCAAATATTTGCAGAGTATCTCACGAAAACAGCACTCCTCCGCCCTCTCGGCCATGTCTATCTTTGTGAAATAGTGAATGACCGGGGAGAGTAAATTTGCCCAAATAATGTCTGGTGCTCAATTTCATCCACGATTCCATGATAGCTATCATGTCGATACCTTCATCCATTGTAGGGATACCTAATCCTCGATTTTGTATCGGAGATTTCTAGACTTCATATAGTAACATTTGAGAGTATCGCTAGTCACATTAACTTGATTTTATTGACTTAATCTTCTTCTACTGTGAATCCTTGTGTCGGAGCAAAGAAGACTTTCGTTTTCATTTACTCGGGTTGTACTCGCGGAGCGGAGCCAATTGCCTCTAACTCGGATTGGACTGATGACAGACTCTTTTTGGCTTTGACCTGCGGTGATGTTTTGAAGGGCTCTTGTATTTGTTGTGTATCTAGGTTTGACATGGGCTGGGGCCGTTGGGTCACTTCGTCGGGTTCTGCTGGCGGGGTTGAGGGTATGATACAGAGTACGTTTTTCGACTTATTTTCGGTGGCAAGACGAGCGCCGATGTTTCTAAGGATGTTTTCGACGGCATCAAATCCATGCATGTTTATGCGAGCTTGTTATTGATTCTGTAAAAGTTTTAATACTTTGGATCGATCATCCAGTGCTCAGAGAAAGAGATTTTGTGTTATACAAAGAGTTGCTTTGGTTCGGATGGGACAAGATACCAGGGACATGTATGTTCTAGTGTGAACCTCGAACATTTCTTGACATGATTTTGTACCTTTTCCATGTCGATTCTGTCTTTGACACGTCATTAGATCCGACTTGAAATATAATTCGTTTAGAAGAAGGTATATTTTCTTTTTCAATTATGCCCTCAATTTCGTCGATTTTCAAGTCTGTTTTGCCGAGTAGTTCAGTTGAATTCTCCCTTTTTGCTGATTTGATAAATGGGAGGTGTCATTGAAATCACCAATCACTAACATTTCCTCTGTTTTCTGAGAGTCCATTTCATTGGGCAATATGTCAGAACGGTTACGTATGTCGGGTCGGATGTGGTGAGATGGTGGCCAACGTGTGGTGCATTGTCTCAGCGTGACTGCCTCTTGCTTACTACGTAGTGTATCATGCCTCTCTGTCTTTGAATGAATTTCCCCTGGTTTTGATGCGTTGTTCGTCCTTTCGTCTAGAGCTGTAAGCTTCTTGGCCAATTCAGAGTCTAGGTGCACTTGAAATTCTTTCACTTGATTTCGGGTGGCCTCATCAGTTTCTTTGACTTTTGCTAATTCGGTGTTCATCAGATCTTTGAATCCATGGAATTGTTTCAACTCCTTTTCCAATTTTGATTCAATAGCTAGCAGCTGGGTATCCGTGTTGACTGTTATTGCGTTGGACGAGTCATTGCAGGCATGACTGAGTTGTGCTTTCAGTGGTTTGATTTCCTCAGCCTGTTGTTTAATTTCCTCTGCTTGTTGAGTTTACGCATTAAGGTGCCTACCCTGCCACTCGTGCTTAAATCCATAGTAATAAAATGAATAGAAGTTTTCCTCAATTGGCTCCCGTACTGAATTACGACTTTTTCGTAAGTCAGGACGGCACTCTGAAGTGTGATTCGTAATGATTGCACACAAATAGTAATCGCTCTGTCGAAACAGTCACTGATCTGCTATGATGTGCGCTCTCTGCCCAACTGCATCCGGGTACGACGAACTTTGAACTAACAAGCGGACTATTTAACATTGTCCTGAAACGGCAACGTGTGCACATCAAATTTAAAGTCGCATCTTGTTCAACATTATTATTTTAGAGCTGAGATAATATTCCTCTCTAAGTCAACATATCTGAAGCTCTTCAGATATAATGTTTTCAGTTATATCAACCAATAACACCAATTATAGCACGTCTATTAATGCTTAATATTATCGAAAAAAATGAACTGATGATGCGCTCAGTTGATAACAAATTATGCACTTACAGTTCGATCTTCCTGTAGCTCAAAGCCATCGACTCTGGCTTTGACCCGGCATGTCATAGCTTCAAATCCAACTGCAGGAGAGAACTTTTACTACATTTTGACTTTAGTCAATGCACGTCGACTTCTAAACGTGTAAGTACAGGTAGTTATGGTTCATCACTGATCACCCAACAGTACCCAGGTTAGAGTGTGATCGGTCTTAACTCGTCACCGATTGAACCTCTTCAACAATTACCGCCTTGGTAGCGCCGGAGTCCCATATATATTTGAGCTGAAAAGGTGATTCCACAGACTGGTGCAATTCGTCTGCATTACTAACGGTAAAATATACGTTTTCCTTCGCCAACGCAGTATAGCCTAGTGGATAGAGTCTCCGACTCGTGCATCTAGGTATCCGGGTTTTATTCTCATTTGGTGCGATACTGCGTTGTACTTGGTAAGTGAATTTAGAGGCTGCCAATTAACTTTTACAGATCTCTCACCCACAGATGATCTCGCCGCTCTTTAGCTACGCCAGCATCCTGCGACCAACAAACAATAATATCCCATGTGTAGATCAACTAACAATAAACTTCGTACTCCAAAGATTGTTGATACAAATTTGAATGTATATTTATTCAAATATAATAATAAAGATGTATGTGTTCACGTACATTATGATTTTCGAATGTGGTTTACATGGTTGCCAAAAAACAATTAGACATCTTCAGCTACAATCAATTGAATTAAAGTATGAACCTGCTCGGTGTATCATAGAAATGGATATACCTGGTTCAAGCAAGGAACGATCACCAGAAACCCTAGGAAAACCATTTGAACAACCTAGCCGTGAGTCATCATCGATGATCCAGTACTAACATAGCAACATTTAATTGGTGGAATGGACGAATTAACTATCGCCCGAATCCCATAGAAATTGTCTCGAGCAACCTATTGATGATTGTCGATAGTTCAGCACCGATAGAGGGCGGGCTAACATCCTGTAGATAACCCAACATTGTGCATCTGGGTTATTGCCAGCTTATCGGTGATACTATATCTGGGTTCATCGGGGGTTATCCTTGAATAAGACCGATAAATACGTACTGGGTATAGCCATGAGTCGGAGACTCTATTCTCTAGGCTGCTGCGCTGGCGAGAGAAGGAAGAGACACTCAGTACATGTCTGTGGATTCACCCTTCCAGCTCAATTATAGAGGAAGCTTCTTCACAACCGCGGCGGTAATTGTTGAACCGCTCACTCTCATTAGAATAGTATCGACGACAGAGCGATGCTCAGCCTTCGGTGTTCGCGCTTCAGTCAGTGAGGAGTTATAACCGATCACCCTTCACCCTTGATCAGTGCTGGGCGATCAGTGTTGAACCATAACTAGCTACACTAACACGTTAAACAGACGACGTGCAGTGGCTGGAGTCAAAATGTCATATAAAGTTCACTCCTGCAGCTGGATTTGAACAAGCTAGGACATGCCACGTCAGAGCCGGAGTAGATGTTGCTAAGCTGATGGGTGATGAGCCCTGACGATTCAATTTTGTAAGCCATTTGACCCATCGTCAAATGAGATTTTTTCTGGAACAATGTTATGGATGAACGAACGTACAATTAACAGTGTTAGTGGATTTTATAACTGAGAACATAATATCTGTCCTCCAGATGCGTTGACTTAGATGAGAATATTTTCCTGCGACAGATTTGATCACTGAAGTTGTAAAATAAAAATGTTGAACCAGATGTAACTTCATAAAGTTTTCAAACGTTTAGGTTTCAAGACTAGGTTAAATCTACAACATTTCAGTTAATTCAGGGTTGTCATAACCGAATGTGCTTGCGCTGAGAGCGCATATCATTGCTGATTATGGACTGTTTCACCAATGCACATTCGTACGCATTACAGTACAAATAAAAATTAGTGTACAGTTATTACGAATGCGTTCATCAATCAGCGTACCGTCGTAACATAATTAATAATGTTGATTCGATACGTGAGCAATTTGGAAGAAACTGTAATAAGATAAGAACAAGAGGCAGTATAGGTATTTTCAAACATGAACTAAAATTGTACCCGTTGAAACTTGTACCTACACAATTCTTGAATTATTATTTTTTGCCGACATGCAATTTGCCTCGTCAACTATTTGTTATTCAAAAGTGTAATTTTTCGGATAATCTCATTAATTTTTTTTCCTGTTCTAGCGCTCAAATTTCCTGTTATCTCGGCCAAGTGGAAGCCTGTTCAAATATCAGACCCATCTTTTTTGACTCAGTGAAATGTTTGTTTCCTGTGCATAAGTAACATATCATGTTAACATTGCAATTGATTTTAAAAAATGTTCCCAAATACCAAATAAGTTGTGAGTAAATAGTGTAACAGTTTTCGTATAAAATGTCAGTTTACATAGTTAATTGTTATGTTTAAGTCAATGTCTGTCTGACCACACTTATTGTACATATTTTTCTTCACATAATTGATCTAATATAACGTTTTAATCTTCATTGACAAATTGATGAAGTAGAAATGTTGTCTTCAGAACCTCTCACGCGGGTGCAGACTTGGTCCATATCATCTTTGTACGGTAAATTGTTTGTAATTTATCAATCTGTCGACATAACTAACAAAGAGTAAATTTTAAAATGCATTTTTGGGTAGTCAGAACACTACTTCAAAGGCAAAATTTTCTAATTGCGTACCTATAAACGACAAAATACAGAATGCACACAGAGATGATAATAATATACCCTATCATTCAATCCCTTCAATCATAAACCATAATTGTGCAATGATACACTTATCTTAGTGCTTAGATTGTTCCGCGTGTAAGCCATTGCGATCCTCGACAGTCGTTGGGTCACTGATCAAGACTGGACGATCGGAGTCAAACCAAAATTACTAGCAATTGTGATGTATAGATTACGCTGAATTCGTGATGGGTATGTGTTATGTGATGTCACCTTCACATAATCACGCCTGCCAGGTTGTCAAAGATGTCTCGGCATAATGATTCATTCATACGACTTATGTTTGGTCACCCTTGGGTAATCCTGGAGCGACAGTTCAATCTTACGACTTATGTTTGGTCACCCACGGGTAATCCTGGAGCGACAGTTCAATCTTACGACTTATGTTTGGTCACCCACGGGTAATCCTGGAGCGACAGGTTATTGATGACATCAGGGTACTTAATGATCACATCTAATGGGATATGTCTGGTCACCCTGGCTTAACCCTGGAATGACGAGTTATTAACGAAAGGCCGGTACTGTATCATAGATTCGTTTATTATTTGGTGAGGAATTAATAGAGATCACCGATGCTTGGACATAATCACTGGTAGTTCTGCACTCAGTCGGAAATCTTTGTCCCCGCGATGGGCTCCCGGCGAAAATATGCCGATAAGACTACGACGAATGTGAACTGGGCATCGATTCTTTGCGTGTCGAGGTTCAATCAAATCGTTACATGACCAATTCCTAAAGCCAGTTTTATCGCCACCTCCGCGTGCTGGAAGGCTCACTGTGCCAGCCCATCGCATTGCTACAAGCTCTGTACCTCACACCAGCTCCACTGCTACCCCCGCTAGTTAGAAAACTCACTGGGACGACCTATCGCATTGCTGCAAGCTCTGTACCTCACACCAGCGCCACTGCTACCCCCGCTAGTTAGAAAACTCACTGGGACGACCTATCGCATCGCTGCAAGCTCTGTACCTCACACCAGCGCCACTGCTACCCCCGCTAGTTAGAAAACTCACTGGGACGACCTATCGCATCGCTGCAAGCTCTGTACCTCACACCAGCGCCACTGCTACCCCCGCTAGTTAGAAAACTCACTGGGACGACCTATCGCATCGCTGCAAGCTCTGTACCTCACACCAGCGCCACTGCTACCCCCGCTAGTTAGAAAACTCACTGGGACGACCTATCGCATCGCTGCAAGCTCTGTACCTCACACCAGCGTCACTGCTACCCCCGCTTGTTAGAAAACTCACTGGGACGACCTATCGCATCGCTGCAAGCTCTGTACCTCAGGTCAGCTCCATCGCTAATTTGCCTGTTGGAGGGCTACCAAAATGTGGGGATTCTTGTACGGTAAACCAATGTCGATTATCGTGACAGTTAATGGCGCTACCGTTGCATGAGAAAGTGCGTTATAAATCAACTTAAAAAAAGCAGGAAGTGCGCAAGCATCGTTTTGCGGCACTAATTCATGAATTTGGTACGAAATGCAATGATAATAAAGTCACTTGAGTCAGACCAATTTTGCAATGGACACCTCGATTCTGCTCTCAATATCCCGATGATCTTCTGAACGACTTAAACTTGTAATGCTTTGTTTATTGGATTGATAAACGCATGATAATTATTACGTTCATCTACTGAGTCAGCATCAACCAGTTGTTCTGTTCGACACCTTTCACTCTAGGATTCACAAAACAGGTTGTGTTTTGTGAATTCTATAGAAAAAATATATATATAAGTCAAAGAAAAATCTAACGTTTGTTTTTGGCGGCAACAAGTTTCTTTGCTGCATGAAAAATGTCCTGTTGCTGTTGATTTGATTATTGTTACAAATCTTTACCTAAATGTGCGGTTTATTTACAGCCCATGACAATCATAATTTTATTTGAATACGACAAGGTTGCCATTAACATGAGTTGATAGACGGATAAATGGTGAATTATTGAGATTAAATTACTTGTGTAATTGAGGAGGTAAACTGAAATAGTCTTCAAGGAAAACAAGGCATGCTGTGTCGCAGTGATTTTGTTTTATCCTTGTTTCCCATTTTTCTTTTGAGTCGTGGGCTGTCTTTGCTAAGTCAGTTTTTTATTTTTAACTGACAGACGGAACCGCATATTTTCTGTTTTTCTGCACATGCGATGTAATTTAAACCCGGCGAAACCAATGTTTTCGGGGTGGAGAGGAGTTGAGAGATCGTGGATTTGATACGCGGAGAAATGTAGCAAATGCCAGAATAAATGAATCATTTGGCTTTTGAAAGGACATGAATTTGACGGAAGTAACAGGCCTAACCTAACCTAACCTAACCTAACCTAACCTAACCTAACCTAACCTAACCTAACCTAACCTAAGTGTCATGGGGTGTGATCACTTGAACGTCCGACCAAACAGCCGGTCTATTTGTCAATCTATGCATGTGCTGTACGTCCAAACAAGTTCAAATTCGAATGCTTAGCCAAGAAGAATTATTACCTTGAAAAGGCGCCGGTCCAGGCTCAAGAAATGCAGACTTATGGCCGTCCTTAGGCACGGAATTCTCATTGAAATGCATGAAAATAAGCAGTGCCGAGTCAGGTTTAGAATTGGAGTCATTGAGAGAGAGGCCTCTTTCATAGTGAGCTGTTCTTTGCTTCTCTTAGCGTGATTATTTCCGACAGGGTTCACTGATCAAGAGATTTGGTTGACTAGTCAAGAACCATGTGACAGCAACTTACGCCAAAACATAATTCTAATACATCAATGCAATACAATTCGGTAACGATCAAATATCTTTAGTAATAACAAATAAAATTGATAAACACCTAATCTCCAATTACACTTGAGTTAATAATTTAGGACACAAATGGAGGCTGTGACGGAAATCCCTACAATGCTTGAATACTCACTTAAATACTATAGTGGCCATCTTCGTTGGAGGAGCAATAATTAATTGAATTTGCCTTCGCTTCTCAACAATATAATTCTGGTATTCTGTATAACAATTCTTCACCATCGACTCGTGGTTGCTGACGTCCTTTATAGTGAGCTATAAAGCCACTGTGCCGTTCTAATTCCTCAGTTTGGGATCAAATAAATCCCGCTCGTGAATTACGTACGTTCATTCCTCTTCCATTCACCCTACATTCCGGAGATTTATTGCGGCACAAACAAATCAACTCCATTTATGTCTCTTTCAAAGGTATCTGAATGTGTTATTATGCAACAATTAATGCAGATTTATTTCCAACCGGAACTTAAGCTACTTGATGATTGGAGTGGAAAGAGTTCAGCCTGGCAACACTTGTTAAGCTTAGTCCACAAGGGAATTGTTTTCTCTCAGCCCTGGACCACACACAGAACATTTCAGACGACCCGTTGCTGACATGCTTTAATTTGACCAACAAAAGACAATAACATTTGTAGAAGGAATAACATGGATCTGAATATTTCCCCAACTGAAGGTACACTGAATTGGTTTAGAAATGACAAAAATTTCCCCAGCGAGTTGTTGTAAAAAGCAACGCGAGGAACAAAAGAAAATTGATTTAGAAAAAAAACTCGCAATTCCTTCAACGTACTATTAAAACTGTCCGAATAAAACTAGAAAATAAATTTCCATTGGTAGGATTAGGTAGAGACACTTGCCATGGAAAGGTATTGCGAGTGATGATATTGTTGAGCAGCCTTAATACGCAAGCCTTCAGTCCTTCCTGGTTCATTGGAGTGCGACCATTAGTTGCCATTGTAGGCACTACACAGCGACAAATGTCCTGAAATTAGCTGTTACGGCCTCGATCATGAGCCACGCGGTGCTCATCAATCTTGAGGATAGACCTTCTCTAGTTGGCCTCAGGCAGCATGCTTTCGATTGAGCCTCCGGTCTGATTGCCGCGGCCATTTTAATTGGAATAAGAGCGGAGGACTTGAGCAGAGGCACACATGTAATACATTTTTATGTATAGTAATTAAACAGGGTTCATGGTGGTCGAAGGAGTGTAAGGGCCAGGAGTGACTTGAATACTCCCATCACCACATTATAATGCAAAGACCCGCATGCATATATTAGGAATCACAAATGCGCATAAAACTCTGTGACTCCTTTCTGAACCTGGCTGCGGTCAGCAGAGGGTAAATAACAGAGACTACGGCAGGACCCGTAGTCTCTGTTACCCACCCTCTTTATTTGGCTTGGGAAAGCGTCTTAACCGATGGAACTCTCTATGCCCTTCATGTTATCACGTTTAACTAATTCACGTCGTATTTCATGGCCTCTTCTAATTTATCTGAACAGTATTGAGAGCACGGTAACCGTTTAATTTAAGTAATATAGCATGACACATCCCCTACCGTAAACGAAGAAAACAGGTATGCACGTACAGTATTCAGCAAATCATTTATTCATTAAAATATGAATATCTGGCTCCGGACTTTGAGTCTTGCTGCCCGACGTAAAATTTTGTTTTCCATCGATATATTTGTCTGCGTCAAATTTACGGCAGCCCAGATGTCAAAACAACGACGACGATACAGTTACAAACGACGACTACACAGTTAATCACAAATGCGTTGGTAAAGGTTTAACCTGGGTCCAGCGTGGGTAACACAGGACCTGTCTCTCATCAATCTTAGTTAGAGAACTCTCTCCGGAAGGGGGTGAACCAAACGCTCAAGTTGAGGGTCTCAAGCCTGCTGGACGATCTTGAACAGTTCCCATCAATCATAGCGAATGGACTCCCTCTGGAAGGTGACAGACCGCACGCTCTCGAAAGAGGGTCTTAGACCCAAAGGCCAAGGATGGGCAGAAAAAGAAGAAGGACATGAGCAGATGAATGTTCTTATTAGGAGTTCTAGCAGCACAGTACAAAAAGAAGGTCAGTATATGAAGATGTAGTGTTCTAAAACATTTTACATAGTGGTGGCCAAGTCAATCGGGTCGCTATCCCTGGCGCTAAATTATTTTATAGCTCACGTCAGATCAGCCCCTTCCATCTCCGCCAACTGCCTTATCAGCCACAAGTTGTTCCGACTACCTACCTCCGGTACCATTTTTTAATAGCAAACATTCATAGCGTTCTTCAGTCACACCAGCCACTGTCATATCTGCCAGTGACATTCTGCGTTAACTCAGATTTAGCCCACGTCAGGATCAGCCACGAGGCGTACCATTTTACTGGTAATCACTTTAATGAAACTTTTCCTACCCAACCTAACCAAACCTAGGGTACATGTTTCTAACCCGCGGGGCAAAGGTACGTATTTCTAACCCGCGGGGCGAACACATGTATTTTTCTGGGGTACGTAATGCCGTTTTTTTGCGTTTTTTTTATTGAAGTTTCAATAAAGTGATAACCAGTAGGTTGGTAAGCCTGTTTAGGTGTAAAGAGAGTGGCAGATATGACAGTGACAGATTTTGAAGTGGCGGAAAATGCGTGTGGGCTGAACGTCGTTTAGGTCGAAAGCACGTGTGATGGAAGATTTTTAGCGGTTATGACAGTGTCCGGCCATGACAGTGAAGTGAAGTGGCTTGTGCGGAAATAATTTTAGCGCGAACGCTGGGCTCCCAGTCAATCAGACACTTCATATAATCTACGCTCGGTATAAAACCATGTGAGTTGCGAATCGAATTGAGGGACTTTGTTCTCCAGGTTCCTCACTGGTGTAGTCACACGGTTTGCCGGGAGTTCACGATTCCTTTACCTAGTTCCTTCCTACAATACAACCGTTCGTGTCGAAAAGCAACAGAGTAAACACAAATGACATATTTGTACCTATGTCAAGTTTTGAATTAACGAAAAAATTGTGCACAGTAACTAACACAACTTAGCATATAGACTTCAGTAGTCACCTGGCCTCTCAGTATAAATCAACAAAATATGGAATGTCGTTGCGTGCTTGTGGACCCAGAGTTACGGCACGTG
>SDVV010004233.1:0-20411 GCA_016164225.1 Gammarus roeselii
CCCTGTGCGGCGATCATCATTATGGCTTATATCCCCCTCAAACACTCACCCTGTGTGGCGATCATCATTATGGCTTATATCCCCCTCAAACACTCTCTGTGCGCCGATCATCCTTATTGCTGATATCCCACTCAAACATTCTCCCTATGCGGCGATCATCATTATGGCTGATATCCCCTTCAAACACTCTCCCTGTGCGGCGATCATCATTTTGGCTGCTATCCCCCTCAAACACTCTCCCTGTGCGGCGATCATCATTATCACTGATATCCCCCTCAAACACTCTCCCTGTGCGGCGATAATCATTATGGCTGATATCCCCCTCAAACACTCTCCCTGTGCGGCGATCATCATTATGGCTGATATCCCCCTCAAACACTCTCCCTGTGCGGCGATCATCATTATGGCTGATATCCCCCTCAAACACTCTCCCTGTGCGGCGATCATCATTATGGCTGATATCCCTCTCAAACTTGCTCGTTAATAGAAGTCCAACGCCCCTCCCCCGCCTCCTCTCCCAACATACGTCAACTCCATAATGGTTGGGACGAGGGGAGGGCGGGGGTGATGTTGGATAACTCAATATATTGCCAATCTGTTTTCGTAACTAATGCTGTCTAAAGAAGCGAGCTTCTTCTTCCGTCTCCCCTTTCTAGCAACATTGCAGGGCGCTCTGCTGGTGGGAAGATTTACTAAGAGACAGGAAAGAGATTGTAAGGGGGGGGGAGGAGGAGGTAATAGAGAGGGGAGGCAGGCCTGTGCTGTCATTTTTGATGTCATCCCTGCTTTAACATCAATCCGGGTCATCAAGTTTGGCGAAAAACTAGAGTTGCTGCTGTTGGGAGATACTTTTTGGGTGTCATTTGGGGAAGGATGGCAGATAGGGGGGGGGGTATAGAGTGAGAAGAATTGAAAGGAAATTGCAGATTGTGTATTTTATCGAAGACATATTAGTTAGGGTATATCTACGTCGAAAAATAGACATAGATGCAGAGCCGCCTGCTTTTAACTGGAAAGTGGCCGACGGCAAGATATATTTATACAAACAACACCATACGCTAATATACATCCAATTCGTAGCCATTATATGACAAAGAAGACGGCTAGAAGCCCGTCTATTCGTTCCGGGCCAATAGGGAGTGCAAAGGCCTTTCACAGCAGCAGGGCCCGACAGCTTTTAGTAGTCTATTCTGACCGCATCAAACGTGCCGACGCCCTACATTAACATAAACCCACAACGCGACCGTAAAACGCAGGACGCTCATTACTAAAATGTAGGATCGTTTGTCCAGAAAAGGGTAGCGGCAACGAGGACGAGATTTGGTATGATGGAGAGAAACATGGTGTTCCGCAAACATTGTATGAAAATATTGATTAAAAAATTATGACAGAATTATAAGTCGATTATTGATATATTTCGATGTTTTATAGATACCACTATGAATCTATATAGTGTGGAAACGTTTTAAATCTAGACTAATTATCGATAGAAGATAAAAATATTCTATCTTATTTCAAGTGTTATTGCATTGCCCATACCGACTATTAAATATTGATGGAGGGCAATTTTCTCGTAAACAATGATGCTTAAATGTGAATTAGACAAATTAAATCAATGTTTTCTGTTTACATTTTCAGAGAAAATAATTGATACGTTTAGGAATTAAACTAATTGAATTTCGACTCAAATTGAAGCGGGATACAAACTCTCTGCCGGTCTTCCATTCACAACAAAAAATCAGCAATATGAAATAACGAATAAAGAAGCCGAATTGAATTCTATATATTTTTCCTTTTTTTAAACCCCATGCCCCATAACACTGCTCCTCATCCCCCTTCACCTCCACGAGCGCCACTCAGATGTTTTTGCTGTTGGGGCGTGTTGCAAGCCTCACTATCGCCCTGCTGCCCAGTGAGAGTACCGCAGACTGGTAGCGAGGGAGGCATCTTAGCTATGGTTCTTGCCACCAATACGTGACGCGACTGTTGCTATACTAATGGTATCGAATTTACATTATTGTTGTATAGAGCTGCTGTGATCAGCTGTTATTGGCAGTCCCTTTGATAGGTGGTCCCGTTACCTTGGTTGCGATGCCAATGACAGCAGCTCTACTAGTAAACCGGTGGTGTTGCTGTCTTAGCTTCCATAACCTTTTTAAATCTGATTTTCTTATCGCTACAGGTAATAGTATTTTATTTTTATTTCTGCTGATTACCATTAATGTTGTTCTTGTGATTAACTTGTCGTCATTTGTGTCGTACTGCTGATCCCCACTGCTAACCCCCACTTTTCATCATCGTCGATTATGCTCGTAGTGCATTGTTTGCAGTAGCAATCAAATTCATAACTTTATTGTGCCCATACCTTGTATACTGCCTTGATTAAAACAAAAATGTGTCATCTCATACTTTCTTAGTCATGATAATGACGAAAGAAAAAAAAACAGAAGGAAAGGTCCATTGACAGACCAAGCATGACTTAAGCAAGGCCCAGAGAACGACCTAACATGACATAAATAAGGTCCAGTGAAAGACCAACCGAGACATAAACAAGATCACAGAACGACCAAGCGTGTCACGAACAAGGACAAAAGAATGACCAACAATGACATAAACATGCTCCAGGCAAGGTCCAACCGTCTGATAGAGAAGGGTGAAAATTCTCGGCCTACTTCTCCCCCAACGTTGGCTGACCATAACACATCCAAAGTTTCAGTTGAGTGCAGATAAGGTCCACAGTTGCGCCCATCCTACTTTCATTTTTGAAGAAGAAGGAAATGAACGACAAGAGATCGAACATGGACTGAACCACGGCGTTGTAAATTAAAAGATAGCGGTAGTGAACGGGGCTAGACCACTCTTGCTTGTCATAGATGAAGAACATAAAGCAACAGATATAAAAGTTAGATCTCTCCTGCTGACCTCACAGGCGTAGTGGGAGGTCAGCGATACCGCGCTCTGTGCCACGGTAGTGAACGGGGCTAGACCACTCTTGCTTGTCATAGATGAAGAACATAAAGCAACAGATATAAAAGTTAGAACCCTCTTGCTGACCTCACAGGCGCAGTGGGAGGTCAGCAATACCACGCTCTGTGCCACCTCATTAGCAGGCTTCTTAATTATTATATTATTTGTGAACCTCGTCATTCTCTTTCCAATAATAAGATAATAAAGCCGATCCAGAGAAAGCCAGCCTTATTTTTGATAATTTGCCCAGGTTCGAAAGTCATTTAGTTTTATTGCTTCGCTCGGTCTTTGGAAGCGACGCTACCCAATTGCTTTTGTATTAGTTTGAAAAATGTGTAGTTTTCTTTTTTATTTGAGCTCAGCCTTCCGAGTAGTTAGGGAGAGGCATGGACTGCTAGAGAAGGGGGATTGGGGCTTGGACTCGGCGTTAAAGGTGGGTGGGAGAAGAAGGGAGGGTGGAGTTGAGGTGTTATGAGTGGGTGAGGCACACGGGCAGCGCAAAATTTTCCACATAATTTTCTTAGATAAGGACCTTTGTAAATTTATAATCGATTCACATCAAACACCTTAAGACACATCGATAGTCATGTATTATTACGTAGGATTCTAAGTCGTACACGTAGATGAGCGCCAGGCTTACTACCTGGCGCGCATCTACGTGTATGACTTAGAATCCTACGTAATACAACTTGACAGACTTGGTCTCTTTGGAGTGAGGATTCGGCGGGAAAGTCATGCCGAAGCAGGTGGAACTCAAAGTAAGGATGCTGTGGGTGAGTCATGCCGATGCAGGTGGAGCTTGAAGTGAGGATGCTGTGGGTGAGTCATGCCGGAGCAGATGGAACTCAAAGTGAGGATGCTGTGGGTGAGTCATGCCGATGCAGGTGGAACTTGAAGTGAGGATGCTGTGGGTGAGTCATGCCGATGCAGGTGGAGCTTGAAGTGAGGATGTTGTGGGTGAGTCATGCCGATGCAGGTGGGGCTTGAAGTGAGGATGCTGTGGGTGAGTCATGCCGAGGCAGGTGGGGCTCGAAGTGAAGATGCTGTGGGGGAGTCATGCCGAGGCAGGTGGGGTTTGAAGTGAGGTTGATGTGGGTGAGTCATGCCGAGGCAGTTGGGGCTTGAAGTGAGGATGCTGTGGGTGAGTCATGCCGAGGCAGGTGGGGCTTGAAGGGAGGATGCTGTCGGTGAGTCATGCCGAGGCAGGTGGAACTCAGAGTAAGAATGCTGTGGAAGAGTCATGCCGATGCAGGTGGGGCTTGAAGTGAAGATGCTGTGTTGTAACACTCCGCTTTTACGCTTATAATATGTAGCCAAAGTGTGAGTTTCTCACGATGCGAGCGGCTGGATTAGGGCTAGCCTCCCCCGATTTTTGCTTCCTTCAGCAAAAAGATGTGTGCACTCGGATTTGGTCGCTCGTCTCACTCGTCGAAGGCCCGTTGTATAATGGGAGGTCATTTGTGCCTGTCTGTTGAAAGGAGATCATGCCGAGGCAGTTGGGGCTTGAAGTGAGGATGCTGTGGGTGAGTCATGCCGAGGCAGGTGGGGCTTGAAGGGAGAATGCTGTCGGTGAGTCATGCCGAGGCAGGTGGAACTCAAAGTAAGAATGCTGTGGGAGAGTCATGCCGATGCAGGTGGGGCTTGAAGTGAAGATGCTGTGTTACAACACTCCGCTTTTACGCTTATAATATGTAGCCAAAGTGTGAGTTTCTCACGATGCGAGCGGCTGGATTAGGGCTAGCCTCCCCCGATTTTTCCTTCAGCAAAAAGATGTGTGCCCTCGGATTCGGTCGCTCGTCTCACTCGTCGAAGGCCCGTTGTATAATGGGAGGCCATTTGTGCCTGTCTGTTGAAAGGAGATCAGCTGTTCTGGCAATCGATATAGGGGTAGCAGCAGCTGGCTATGTATTTATTCTCTATTGCCTTCATAGCCTTGTATGTATTACCAAATGGAGGAGGAGTCTGGGATTTGCTGGTGTGTCAATAAGAGATATGGAACCGTGGGAATACGCCCCTCAGAGGGTGACGTACGGTGGAGCTACTCCCTGATTGGACAATTCCCTTCAACACGTTTTACTGTAGCGGCTATCGCTTCGTGGCAGCGAGTCGAAGAAACAGGGGCAGCTCTCAATAGACGGACAGTGTTCACATGGGTACTGTAGGGTAAACTTCTCATTTACAACTTACCGTCTCTTTTTGTTTATTTTAATCGCTTACAATTATTAGCCTGCGCGTTCGTGCAATTGTAAACTTATTAAGATGTCATAACAGCTACACAATATCAATCATACACCTTGACTCGTTGCTGCTCTTATTATAGTATCACAATCCTTGTTCATGCTTTGTGAAGTTCCCTGATCACTTGTTATTGTTCCCTTATTTAAAATAATATCTTGAAAACAGATCTTCTTCATTACAACCTTGCTCCAACTTTAACGTATTATAGCAACCTTTATACCAAGTTCGTAACAGCTGTGGGTGAGTCATGCCGAAGCAGGTAGGGCTCGAAGTGAAGATGCTGTGTGTGAGTCATGCCGAGGCAGGTGGGGCTTGAAGTGAGGATGCTGTAAGTGAGTCATGCCAATGCAGGTAGAGCTTGGAGTGAGGATGCTGTGAGTGAGTCATGCCGAGGGAGGTGGGGCTTGAAGTGAGGATGCGGTGGATGAGCCATGCCAATGCAGGTGGGGCCTGAATTGAGGATGCGGTGGGAGAGTCATGCCAATGCAGATCTCGCTAGAACGGAGCACATGGTGTAATTGAAATTGTTATTACTGATGTAGAGTAAAGCTGGTGTGATATTAGAAGTATGGGCAACGTATCCCAATGTATGAGTACATCAATACATGAAGCAGTGTTCAGCTATGGAACCTATTCAACAAGAAAATATTTAGTAATTTCAACATCATCTACAAACTAGAATGTATTGCACGTTTTATTCCTATTATAAAAAAACGAGTTAGTTGTTAACAGCGTAATCTGCTTAGAATGACTTATACGAGTTGATTTACAGCGTAATCTGCTTACGACTAATACGAGTTATTCAACAGCGTTCTCTGCTTATAATGACTAATACGAGTTAGTTAACAAAGTAATTCGCTTAGAATGACTAATACGAGTTAGTTAACAGCGTAATCTGCTTAGAATGACCAATACGAGTTAGTTACCGGCGTAATCTGCTTAGAATGACTAATACGAGTTGTTTAACAGCGTAATCTGCTTACAACGTCTAATACGAGTTAGTTAACGACGTAATCTGCTTACAATGACTAATACGAGTTGGTTGAGAGCGTAATCTGCTTACAATGACTAATACTAGTTGCTAACTGCGTAATCTGCTTACAATGACTAATACGAGTTAGTTGACAGAGTAATCTGATTAGAATGACTTATACGAGTTAGTTAACAGCGTAACCAGCTTACAATGACTAATACGAGTTAGTTAACAGCGTAATCTGCTTACGATGATTAATACGAGTTGGTTAACAGCGCAATCTGCTTACAATGACTAATTCGAGTTAGTTGTTAACAGCGTAATCTGCTTACAATGACTAATGCGAGTTAGTTATCAGAGTAATCTGCTTAGAATGACTAATACGAGTTAGTTAACTGCGTAATCTGCTTACAATGACTAATACGAGTTAGTTAACAGCGTAATCTGCTCACAATGACTGATACGAGTCGGTTAACAGCGTAATCTGCTTACAATGTCTAATACGAGTTGTGTAACAGCGTAATCTGCTTACAATGACTAATACGAGTTAGTTAACAGCGTAATCTGCTTGTAATGTCTAATACGAGTTAGTTGTTAACTGCGTAATCTGCTTACAACGACTAATACGAGTAAGTTGTTAGCTGCGTGATCTGCTTTCAATGACTAATACGAGTTAGGTAACAGAGTGATCTGCTTGAAATGGCTAATACGAGTTAGTTGTTAACAGCGTAATCTGCTTACAGACTAATACGAGTTAGTTAACAGAGTAATCTGCTTAGAATGACTAATACGTGTTAGTTAACAGCGTAATCTGCTTAGAATGACAAATACGAGTTAGTTAACTGCGTAATCTGCTTACAATGACCAATACGAGTTGGTTAACAGCGTAGTCTGCTTACAATGAATAATACGAGTTGGTTAACAGCGTAATCTGCTCACATTGACTAATACGATTTAGTTAACAGCGTAATCTGCTTACAATGACTAATACGAGTTAGTTAACAGCGTAATCTGCTTACAATGACTGATACGAGTTGTTTAACAGCGTAATCTGCTTACAATGACTTATACGAGTTGGTTGTTAACTGCGTAATCTGCTTTCAACGCTTATACAAGTTAGTTGTTAGCTGCGTAATCTGCTTACGACAACCAATACGAGTTAGCTGTTAACTACGCAATCTGCTTACAATGACTAATGCGAGTTGGTTAACATCGTAATCTGCTTACAATGACTAATACAAGTTGGTTAACAGCGTGATTTGCTTACAATTACTAATACGAGTTAGTTAACGTAATCTGCTTACAATGACTAATGTGAGTGGGTTAAAAGCGTACTCTGCTTACAATGACTAATACGAGTTAGTCAGCAGCGCAATCTGCTTACAATGACTAATGCGAGTTGGTTAACATCGTAATCTGCTTGCAATGACTAATACAAGTTGGTTAACAGCGTGATTTGCTTACAATTACTAATACGAGTTAGTTAACGTAATCTGCTTACAATGACTAATATGAGTGGGTTAAAAGCGTACTCTGTTTACAATGACTAATACGAGTTGGTTAACAGCATACGCAGCCTAAAATGACTAATACAAATTTGTTGTTAACCTCGCAATCTGCTTACAATGACTAACACGAGTTGGTTAACAGCGTAATCTGCTTACAATTACTAGTACGAGTTAGTTAACAGCGTAATCTGCCTATAGTGACTGATACGAGTTGGTTAACAGCGTAATCTGCTTACAATGACTTATACGAATTTTGTTGTTAACTGCGTAATCTGCTTACAACGGTTATACGAGTTAGTTGTTAGCTGCGTAATCTGCTTACAACGACCAATTCGAGTTAGCTGTTAATTGCGTAATCTTCTTGCAATGACTAAAACGAGTTGGTTAACAGCGTAATCTGCTCACTATGACTAATACGAGTAAGTGGTTAACAGCGTAATCTGCTCACAATGACTAATACGAGTTGGTCAACAGCGTAATCTGCTCACAATGACTTATACAAGTTAGCTGTTAACTGCGTAATCTGCTTACAATGACTAATACGAGTTAGTTAACTGTGTAATCTGCTTACAATGACTTATACGAGTTAGTTTTTAACTGCGTAATCTGCTTACAATGACTAATAAAAGTTAATTAACAGCGTAATCTGCTTACAATGACTAATACGAGTTGGTTAACAACGTAATCTGCTTACAATGACTTGCACGAGTTAGTTGTTAACTGCGTAATCTGCTTACAATGACTAATGCGAATTAGTTAACAGCGTAATCTTCTTACGACGACCAATACGAGTTAGTTGTTGAATCTGCTCACAATGACTAATTTGTTTTGTATCACTACTCAGCAACTCTTGATTATTGAATACCAGTGATAACAGTTCCAATTATGTCATCAGCATAAACATCGTTCTTCGCTGCTTGAGCAAAGTGAGTTGCCGTAATCTCAAACAAAGCAGTGGTATCTGCCTCGAAGGTGCCGTGTACGCAAGACATGTTTGCTGCGCCTGGTATCTGCCTCGAAGGTCCCGTGTGCGCAAGACATGTTTGCTGCGCCTGGTATCTGCCTCGAAGGTGCCGTGTGCGCAAGACATGTTTGCTGCGCCTGGTATCTGCCTCGAAGGTGCCGTGTGCGCAAGACATGTTTGCTGCGCTTGGTATCTGCCTCGAAGGTGCCGTGTGCGCAAGACATGTTTGCTGCGCCTGGTATCTGCCTCGAAGGTGCCGTGTGCGCAAGACATGTTTGCTGCGCCTGGTATCTCCCTCGAAGGTGCTGTGTGCGCAAGACATGTTTGCTGCGCCTGGTATCTGCCTCGAAGGTGCCGTGTGCGCAAGACATGTTTGCTGCGCCTGGTATCTGCCTCGAAGGTGCCGTGTGCGCAAGACATGTTTGCTGCGCCTGGTACCTGCCTCGAAGGTGCCGTGTGCGCAAGACATGTTTGCTGCGCTTCGTATCTGCCTCGAAGGTGCCGTGTGCGCAAGACATGTTTGCTGCGCTTCGTATCTGCCTCGAAGGTGCCGTGTGCGCAAGACATATTTGATTCAGTCAACAGTTTATAAAGACATCGAGTAACGTGTGGCCTCAATAAAAAAATGTGTATCAAATTCAATGAATGAATGAATTCATGCTTATCAACAAAATAATATATAAGAAAAACAAAGGCTGTATGGATTTCGCGATAAAATGAACATATATCTGAATTAAAAAAATCGAAACGACAATAATTTTGAACACTAATTTCACCACGTTGTGGTCTGGTCTTTCCATGTTGTGGCCTAACTGGGGATTTTCTTTGAACATATTGTTATGTAATGATCCTGGTATCTCACGTCATCATATTGTTTAAACGATAAAACACGCGAGGAATACTTCGTCGCAGGCTGCACAGTTTGATGATCCACAAGCAGATCATTGCAAACGACGGCTTAAACACAGCAGCCCGGAGGACATCATACAAAAGATATCGTTTTGTACTGTTTTCACATGACTAATTTGAAGACATGTGACTAACTTAACCCCACAGGTGTGACTAACAGAGCCACACAGGTGTGACTAACTGAACCACACAGGTGTGACTAACTGAGCCACACAGGTGGGACTAACTGAACCACACAGGTGTGACTAACTGAGCCACACAGGTGGGACTAACTGAGCCACACAGGTGTAGCTAACTGAACCACACAGGTGTGACTAACTGAGCCGCACAGGTGTGACTAACTGAACCACACAGGTGTGACTAACTGAATCACATACGTGGGACTGAGTGAACCACACAGGTGGGACTAACTGAACCACACAGGTGTGACTAAATGAACCACATAGGTTTGACTAACTGAACCACACAAGTGTGACTAACTGAACCACACAGGTGTGACTAACTGAACCACACAGGTGTGACTAAGTGAACCACATAGGTGTTACTAACTGAAAAACACAGGTGTGACTAACTGAACCACATAGGTGTTACTAACTGAACCACACAGGTGTGACCAACTGAACCACGCAGGTGTGACTAACTGAACCACACAGGTGTGACTAACTGAACCACATAGGTGTGACTAACTGAACCACACAAGTGTGACTAACTGAACCACACAGGTGTGACAAACTGAACCACACAAGTGTGACTAACTGAACCACACAGGTGTGACTAACTGAACCACATAGGTGTTACTAACTGAACCACACAGGTGTGACCAACTGAACCACATAGGTGTTACTAACTGAACCACACAGGTGTGACTAAATGAACCACATAGGTTTGACTAACTGAACCACACAAGTGTGACTAACTGAACCACACAGGTGTGACTAACTGAACCGCATAGGTGTTACTAACTGAACCACGCAGGTGTGACTAAGTGAACCACATAGGTGTTACTAACTGAAAAACACAGGTGTGACTAACTGAACCACATAGGTGTTACTAACTGATCCACACAGGTGTGACCAACTGAACCACGCAGGTGTGACTAACTGAACCACACAGGTGTGACTAACTGAACCACATAGGTGTTACTAACTGAACCACACAGGTGTGACCAACTGAACCACACAGGTGTGACTAACTGAACCACACAGGTGTGACCAACTGAACCACACAGGTGTGACTAACTGAACCACACAGGTGTGACTAACTGAACCACATAGGTGTTACTAACTGAACCACACAGGTGTGACCAACTGAACCACACAGGTGTGACTAACTGAACCACACAGGTGTGACTAACTGAACCACATAGGTGTTACTAACTGAACCACACAGGTGTGACCAACTGAACCACACAGGTGTGACTAACTGAACCACACAGGTGTGACTAACTGAACCACATAGGTGTTACTAACTGAACCACACAGGTGTGACCAACTGAACCACACAGGTGTGACTAACTGAACCACACAGGTGTGACTAACTGAACCACATAGGTGTTACTAACTGAACCACACAGGTGTGACCAACTGAACCACACAGGTGTGACTAACTGAACCACACAGGTGTGACTAACTGAACCACATAGGTGTTACTAACTAAACCACACAGGTGTGACCAACTGAACCACACAGGTGGAGAGACTGCGTGCAGCAGTTGGCCTGAACACCCGTAAGAACAGAATGCTCTAACGAGTTGCAAACCACTTAATACAATATTATTGTCTGCCGGAGACATCTCAATTCAATCTAAATAAATGTGCTTTGCATAAAAAAATCGGTAAATCAATAAACGTAGGAAAAACTCAAAACTGTTATCGGTGGGAATCGATCGGCAACTAAATATATTTGCTGTGCACTTTATCCAACGTACCCATTGGAAGTTGGTACAAATACTGAGAAGATGTAATTAATTACTGAAGTAATTAATACGTTGCCTCCCGGGAATTCAATTATGAACACATCAACTCATCGTCACACAAAAACATTTAAACAATAGTTCATCCATGCAATAGCATATCATCTCACTAAGGCGTTTAGTCATCATAGTTCACTGACGGATTAATTAATCCTCATCCTCCTTAATGCGCTAACACAGGTTCCTGAGGCCGCCTTATGAGTGCCTCCTTATAGAATAAAGGAAACAGGGGGAGGGGCACTGGCCATGAGCCAATTGTCACCCTTCCAATTGGCGGTGTGAGGGTGGAGGAGGATTGAGGGAGAGGGGGTGGGCGTGACAGGAAATCTGATTGGCTGATTCTTGTCCGCTCGTCCGTGAGCAGCTGTGATTTAATTCCCACCTGATGCGGGGTGAGGGAAGAATAATGCCTAATTAATGTAGGGACGATCCTCTTGGAGTACTTGTTGCTGCCCAATGCTATTGACCAGCAATATTAATGCCTAATAAATGGAGGGACGAATCCTCTGGGAGTACTTGTTGCTGCCCAATGCTGTTGACCAGCAATATTATTGCCTAATAAATAGAGGGACGATGCTCAGGGAGCCCTTGTTACTGCCTAATGATGTTGACCAGCGATATTAATGCCTAGTAAATTGACGGAAGATCCTCTGGGAGTACTTGTTGGTGCTCAATGCTACTGGCCAGCAATATTAGTGCATAATAAATGGTGGGACTATCCTCTGTGAGTACTTGTTGGTGCCTAATGCTGTTGACCAGCAATATTAATGCCTGATAAATAGATGGACGATCCCACGTGAGTACTTGTTGGTGCTCAATGCTACTGGCCAGCATTTAATGCCTAATAAATGGTGGGACGATCCTCTGTGAGTACTTATTGGTGCCCAATGCAGTTGACCAGCAATATTAATGCCTGATAATTAGATGGACGATCCTCTGTGAGTACTTGTTGGTGCCCAATGCTGTTGACCAGCAATATTAATGCAAACTAAATAGATGGACGATCCTCTGTGAGTACTTGTTGGTGCTCAATGCTGTTGACTAGCAATATTAATGCCTAATTAATCGATGGACGATCCTCTGTGAGTACTTGTTGGTGCCCAATGCTGTTGACCAACAATATAATGCCTAATAAATCGATGGACGATCCTTTGTGAGTACTTGTTGGTGCTCAATGCTGTTGACCAGCAATATTAATGCCTAATAAATGGAGGGACGATTCTCTGGGAGTACTTGTTGCTGCCCAATGCTATTGACCAGCAATAATAATGACTAATAGATGGAGGGACGATCCTCTGAGATTAGTTGGTGCCTAATGCTGTTGGCCAGCGATATTAATGCCTAATAAATTGACGGATGATCCACTGAGTGTACATGTTGCTGCCCAATGCTGTTGACCAGCAATTTTAATCCTAATAAATTGACGGATGATCCTCTGGGAGTTCTGAGGGATGCTCAATGCTGTTGATCAACAATACAATTGCCTAATAAATTGAGGGAAGGCTTTCTATTTGTTTGTTTTCCAATATAGTTGAGCAAAAGCGTAAACATAGATCTCTATTAATACGCTCTAGCCAGTACCCACTGATACTCCGAAATTAGTCCCCACATATGCGTTCAAACACTGGTGCCTATTGATGAGCAAATACAGCCCCCACTAATGCACTAACACCGGTCCCCACTAATTGTGCTAAAACAGGTCCCAATAACGCGCCAACGCAGTTCCCCACTAATTGTGCTAACATAGCTCCCCACTGATGCGCTATCACAGGTCCCCACACTAATCCGCTAACACATGTCACCACTAATGCGCTTACACCTCTTCTCACTAATCCGCTAACACAGGTCATCACTAATGCGCTTACACAGCTTCTCACTGATGCGTTAACACAGGTCACCTCTGATGCGCTTACACAGCTTCTCACTAACCCGCTAACACAGGTCATCACTAATGCGCTTACACAGCTTCTCACTGATGCGTTAACACAGGTCACCACTAATGCGCTTACACAGCTTCTCACTTATGCGCTAACACAGGTTTCCACTAATGCGCTAATTGTGCGAACACTGGTTATGTTCTTGGCTATGACTCTCATTCACAATAATACAATAGAACGGTGGGGAGAGGAGTTGGCTCTAAGCCAATTGTCACCCTCCCTGGAGATTGTGAAAGGGGGAGGGGGGAATCAGGAACTCTGATCTGCCAGTCCCGTTGAGACTACCCGTGAAGGGTGGCGTTTTTATCGCTACCTGAGAGAACTTGGTTGGTCATGGAAGAACGTGGTCGATCTTTTGTTAACTTGGTAGGCCTCTTTCGAGATCTTGGGCGATCTCGTCTAAGAACTTGGTTGGTCGTCCTGATGAATTCTGTCGTTTTCCCGGCTAAATTTGTCGGTATCATGAGAGCACTCGGTTGATATCATGGGAGACCATGGTCGGTCTGATAAGAGAACTTAGTCACTCGCGGGATCTGTGTGGAATACTGTTTCTAAATGCATTCTTCAATTGCTTCGTATAAATTTCTGCCAAAAAATGTCTTGAAGAAATACTCTGCAAATGTAACCAGATGTTGTATTTGGTCCACCACTGCTTTAATCACGAAGACCCATTTATTGACATCTGACCTCTTCAGAAATCTCGGCAAACGTTTTTTCTCTCTTCAATCTGGCCTTTCTCCATGCACTCAGGTTTCTCCATCCACCCAGGGCAGATACTCAAGTACCAGCTTGGAAAATCTGAACCCTTATTTTCCATCTAAGCTCACCCAATTAGACCACCACTACCTATCTCGAGGGCACTCAAAATCAGTATATAGAAAATCTTGATCTATCCATGGACGTTGATAAGGCAATTTGATGAAAATAGAAATAGCATTTGACGAATACAATGCAGTCAAAAGGTAGTCACAACCTGTGTGCTGCATTAGCTTCTACGTAATGCAACCCCTGCGTTGCAGCTTCTCATTCCAATACTCCACGTTTCTTTTTGTGTAGCTGGTCAGTCGATGTTCCATTCACACGGATCTAGGCATCATCTACATAGACACTACATTTAAGGTCCGTCCAAATTTCCTCTAACCTTTGATAGGAGCTTTGTAGGCCTTCGGGCCACCACTGCTGGTACGTGTCCACCATGCTACTTGCTGCTTCAATAGGAATATGTAGGCCTTCGGACCACCACTGCTGGTAAGTGTCCACCATGCTACTTGCTGCTTCAATAGGATTATGTAGGCCTTCGGACCACCACTGCTGGTAAGTGTCCACCATGCTACTTGCTGCTTCAATAGGATTATGTAGGCCCTCGGGCCACCACTGCTGGTAAGTGTCCACCATGCTACTTGCTGCATCAAAATCATAGTGGAAATAGCAAAAATAGGTCTTGCTAGAGTGTAATCTGTTCCAAAAGAGACAAAAGTTGGATTTGTCCCTCTCTTATTAGGTTAAATAGAGGCTAGGATTGGCATAGATTTATGTGATCAGTGAAAACTTAGCTAAAGTAGTTATTTGAAAACTATGATCAGAGCAAAAAGAAGCTAAAGTAGGTATTGGTAAACTATAGTCAGAGCAAAAAGAAGCTAAAGTAGGTCGTTCAATTATGTAGACTAGAGGCTGAAACGCCTTTGCTACTTTACAATCAGATCTGTAGGCGTTAAAGTAGGTCTTGATAGAGGGACTAAAGTAGATTTTGCTACGCTGTACTCAGGTCAAGTAGATGCTAAAGTACGTCTTGGTATATATATACTGCTAGCAAATCAAGCCGGAAGTGAATAAGGCCTCGGTTTTTATAATCAGTTCAAACAGAGGGTAAGGAAGGTCTTGGAGCAATTGAATCAAATCAAGCAGAGGCTGAAATAAGTACTCATCCCGCCCTGCTCAGCTGGCATTCCTTCATCTGTAAACACTGTTGGGAAATGGCGAAGGTCAATGAAGCTCAAAACACTGGTTGAAAAAAGAACAGGGTAGAATAAATCAAGGTTAACTTTCGAATTATTGCCAAATGAGTGACACTCCTGTGTTATTGATTTAGAGTTGATAGTTAATGTCATTCAATACTATGTAAATAACGACTCGGGTAATTGCACGAGAAGCTTGTTTGTGCCTCCGAAGACCAGAAACGAAATTGAAAACGCAACAAATTCAGCTTATGATAGTCTTCATCCAAATTGGTACTATTCGTTGTCACTATATCCATTACAGAGAAAATTGTTTAATAATACCAATGTGCAATTAATTTTAAGAATTTGGAATATCGTTGTGATTATTCGAATAAAAACTACAGTCAGGTGAACAACTAATCCCCTACCACCAACTACCCAAATTGCTTATGTTACACTATCCAGGACATAAAGACCTAGGAAATCTAACAGTACCTTTTCATTTCTGCTCGTCGCTGGGATATCGCGTCTGAAAAACTCTGAGTGAAAGCTAGCCTCAGCGGGGCACTCACGAAGGATTTCGCATTTGCGTTCCTTCTAGGAGGGTTCAGACTGGGAAAGAGGCTGAAGGGGGAGGGATGAGAAGCGCAGGATAGAGTGAGGCTTCTGCTCTCAGGCTGGTTCTGTGAATGGTGAAGAAGCTGGTAATGCTTACGCAGTGGAACCATGTTTTTGAAGTGACACAATTATCGGCCCTGTGATCGAATATTCGTTACAAGCAGAAATTATTGTCACTAAGACAATATAGCTGTGACAGTTCCGATATGGTTCCTATGTATAGTTCACGTGCAGGCATCTCATCAGCATCAAATCAGCTTCTTAACAACACGAAGTGATCTTACTTTCGGATTCATATTCTTTTCCCAAAACTTATTAGTCATTTATCGCTAATAAAATGCAATTTGGTCACGCAATGGTTAGGTAATGTTTTCAATAGCTCAAAATGTCCTGAAACGAATTGCTCTAAAGTAATTTTTAATATTTTTTTAAATGGTGCCCAAAAGCCCCCAAATGGCCATGGAAAACACTGGCCCCAACGCTCGCCAGAAGTTGTGGCATCCAACCATATTACTGCTGCCTCCAGCCGTGCTGGGCTGACGGCCCTAACAAAGATCCGATCTATAACTATAATTCTCCGAGTTGATAGGCTTACAAGCTAGTTGTACTCTCAGAGCGTGCCACGCTGCACTGCAAGTCCTAGCCGCTGCTCCAGTCAGTACGTTTTGCGAGGGTCCCCAGAGGCAGCAGATAACCGTCGGCCGATGTCGTGGATCAGGAGGCTGCTGTACTTGCCGATTACGGCGGTCGTCTGGATAGTCAAGGGCTCGAAAAGGTAGCGGTCATGAAGATACTGATACCCATTCTTTTTTCTTTGCTGCGTTGGCAGCCCTGTCAGTCTCTAAAGAAGTGTCATTCAACAGACTCGTCGCAAAGGTGTCCACGCATGTGTAATCCCACCCAACAAAGATTTTTCCCTCGAGAGAAGGGACGACTGTAACGCCGTCAGGTTTGCTTACCATCGCCTCGGTCGATGCCGGGCTCACGGATCGTACCAACCAACTTGGTCATTCAGAGCCGAATGTCTGGGATGTCGACCCCCGCTATGAAGGCAGGAGAGCGCGTGAGTGCCTGATTCAACCATACGCTGACCACTGCGACAGCGCTGCGGATAACACACCGGTGCACCGACTCTGAGCACTAGAGCAATTAGAAGCGAGTCAGGGTCAAATAAAAAACCAAGAGGAGCGCCAGTTGCAGTGAATGAAAGTTAATGAAACGTTCAACAGTTAAAAAAATTTATGTATATTTTTTCAGAAATGTTTATATTAAGATTATAGGTAAACACTGAGTGGCTAGACTGACAAGAACGCTCAAAGTAGACGGTCACAATCCTCTTATCTTAGATTTGTCAGTTAATATTTGGGGTTTAGATTCTGAAATCTATGACCCAATCCCTGAAGATGGCATGTCTTGTGCAGTTGCTGCATGCAGCTGGCAACGAACACTGTTACACTAGTTTGAATTAACAACACCCAGCTACGTTACTCGTCCGGCTTCTATGCGTTTACCCTTCATCTCGTAAATAATTAATTTACATTCGAGAAGAAATTAATTAATTTAAGTAGGTTCGTAACGTTCACACACAAAATTTAAGCCACGGTACCAGGATAAATGTACTGTATCAACATTTGATCCGAAAAGTTAATAAGACAATACCGATGATACATGACCAGGTTCATTTCTACAATGTTCGATATTTCCTGAAGAGTTAAATCGCACATAACACTCGTGCCTTGATTCCAGTCTCCGCACAGTAAGATTCTATGTGTTTAGGTATGCATTGTAACCCAAACAAACGCACTTCTTAACGCAGAGATGTTGAACTGCAAACGCTGAAGTAAAGTATTTATCAGCACGATGGTACCTAAAAGGTTGCTGGAGCTGACTACTCATGTAATCAACACACGAAACAGGCTGATTACAACAACCTTGGTATATAAACATTGACAAGGGGTTAACAAGGGGTTAAGCCTCTCTTGCTTACGTCATAGACAGAGAATGTAGCAGAAGACATTGAAGTTAGATCTCACTTGCCGACGTCATAGGCGCAGTTAGAACGCTAAGCCTCTCCCACTGTGGCTACCGTCGACCTCCTTTACTAAACCGTGTTGTACTTACGTGCAGTATTAGCGTCTTGAACCAAAGTCACTTACAACACAGATCAGAATATCACTATCATAATCACATCGAAAGTTGCATCTTGAATAAACACACATGTTGTGCTTTGTAACCGAAACAATATTTTTAGCACTTGGACAGTAATTATGTCATGGTGACAATAATTTTGAAGCAACGACAATAATTTCGTCGCAATGACAACAATTTTGTCACAATGAAAATAATGATTTTAACGACAATAATTTTAGCGCAGGACAATAATTGTATTTCAGTGACAATAAGTTGGTCACAATGACGATAATTTTGTCACGGTAATGATAAATCTCATGTAAACCATTCCTTACAATTTCCATGAATCGTTGATGATATTCCAAATCCAACTAATCAACTGTCGTAACAGTTCATGAAAGTTTTTTCATTTGCGAACACTGCAAAGAAGTTAAACACACCCACGACAAAGTAGGCTAAGCCGCTGCTTCAACGGCGGAGATGTAAACTAAGTTAACTACTCTTGCGGCCTGATTATATTAGCATCGCTTTATCGGTTCATTTGACTGAATTTCAGCCGTTCTCATGTTAAACACTCAGAAAACTATCTAGTATCAGTGACGAAAAAGGTTGCTGCTGCAACACAATCGTTTCACACTTTCGTGATACATTCTATTTTGCAGTAAACATATCACTTTGCTGACTTGGTTCAGTATGCATGGCTAAAGGCATTTTTTGTAACAATTAGCAAACACTTTTCTGATCACAAACAACCGGCACATGATGAAATTTCCGTTGAATAAGTTTGCCGTATATTACTGAACGTATGAAATAAATGTAATCAGTATTGAAACAATTAAGTTTTCGCATCAATGGCATTTCGATAGGTGAAAATACTACGTAATCGCTACATTTTTAATCCTATTGTTTGTAAAATTGCAAATAAATGAAATAATAAATATAAAGAGGCAAAATCTAACTAAAGGAAAATTATTTCAATTTTACCCTCGAAGAGAGTCAACAAAATATTTTTTGGGTGAAAGACGACATAATTTTCCTGAATTGGCGGTATTGCTTGAACTTATTAAAGTGTTCAGTAATGTCACCGTGGATGCCGCTTTCCCGTTCCATGGAGCGTGGCACGGAAGCAGTATAAATCCTGGCCTTATCCAGACCGATCCTTCTTAATGTTGATTTATGTTTATTGCACTAAGCCAGGACGGTCCTTAACACCCACTTAACTAGAGTAGACGCTTGTGCAAAAAACATTTAGATAATTAGGGTATGGTTTAAAGTCAATATGACTTTTGTTCGTATAATAGTTTAATTTGATTGTTTTTTAATTGTGAAGATTGCCTCTTCCATGTAGGGTTGCTTTACCTACTTCTGCTCAAACCCGTTAGGCTGCCACACTTTGCTCCCTCTTCTCGCTTTTGCTCCTAGCCGTTAACCTGCCTCATTCCAATCAAAATTCTTATACCACTTAATCTGAGTCGATAATATGCTACACTTCTCTCCATTTTCCCATACCAACACCAAGCTGCTAATCTGCTACACTTCTCTCCATTTTCCCATACCAACACCAAGCTGCTAATCTGCTACACTTCTCTCCATTTTCGCCTACCAACACCGAACTGCTAATCTACTGCACTTCTCTCCATTTTCGCATACCAACACCGAGCTGATAATCTACTGCACTTCTCTCCATTTTCGCATACCAACACCTAGCTGATAATCTACTGCACTTCTCTCCATTTTCGCATACCAACACCGAACTGCTAATCTACTGCACTCCTCTCCATTTTCGCATACCAACACCGAGCTGATAATCTACTGCACTTCTCTCCATTTTCGCATACCAACACCTAGCTGATAATCTACTGCACTTCTCTCCATTTTCGCATACCAACACCGAGCTGCTAATCTACTGCACTTCTCTCCATTTTCGCATACCAACACCCAGCTGATAATCTACTGCTCTTCTCTCCATTTTCGCATACCAACACCGAGCTGCTAATCTACTGCACTTCTCTCCATGTTCGCATACCAACACCGAGCTGATAATCTACTGCACTTCTCTCCATTTTCGCATACCAACACCGAGCTGATAATCTACTCCACTTCTTTCCATTTTCGCATACCAACACCGAGCTGATGATCTACTGCACTTCTCTCCATTTTTGCATACCAACACCGAGCTGATAATCTACTGCACTTCTCTCCATTTTCGCATACCAACACCGAGCTGATAATCTACTGCACTTCTCTCCATTTTCGCAT
>SDVV010004234.1:0-20411 GCA_016164225.1 Gammarus roeselii
AACTTCTTCACCATCCCTGTTCTGATTTGATTCACGTCGTTGGTGATCCGGTCTCTCAGCGTTGCTCCAGCCATGCTCCTCAAACACTTCATCTCGAAAACATTCAACCTTCTTCTCTCCTCTGCTCTCACCCCCCATGCCTCAGCTCCGTAGAGTACAGTTGGGACAACAACACCCTCATACAGCCCTTTCTTTGCTCCCATCCCCAACGTCCTACAGCTCATTATACTCTTTAGTGCACCAAACACTTTACATCCCTCCTTCACTCGCGCCCTCACTCCAGTTTCCACTAGTTCAGTTATCTCCACATGGGAGCCCAGATACTTAAAACACTGAACTTCCTCCAAGAGCTTTCCATTTGGGGTGACACTAAATTTGCTCGCATCGACAGTCTTCGAGCATCTCATTACTTTACTCTTCCCCACGTTTACTCGAAGCTTCCTCCTCTCACACACTCTACCAAACTCAGACACTAGCCTACATAGCTTCTCCTCCGAATCCGCAACCAGGGCCGTATCATCAGCAAATAGCAACTGGCTCAACTGCCAACTCCGCCCATTCGCTTCCAACAGTTCCAAGCCACGACCCAGCACACTCGCGTTCACCTCCCTGACCACTCCATCCATATAGAGGTTGAACAGCCAGGGAGACATCACGCAGCCTTGTCTCAGTCCCACTTTCACTGTGAACCAATCACTCACCTCGCTCCCCACTCTGACACATGCTCGGCTGTCAGAATAGAAACTCTGCACTGCTTTCAACTGATGTCCGCCCACTCCATACAAACGTAACACCCTCCACAGCGCTTCCCTGTCAGTTCTGTCGTATGCCTTCTCTAGATCCATGAAGGCCCAGAACACATCCTATCCTTTGGCATGGTACTTCTCACATACCTGTCTCACTGCAAATATCTGATCGGTACACTCTCTACCATTCCTAAAGCCACACTGTTCCTCTCCAATTGCGCAGTCCGTACAGTCTCTAATCCTTTTGATCAGCACTCTCTCGTACAACTTACCAACTACACATAACAGACTGATACCTCTCGAGTTGCAGCATTCATGATGCACCCCAAAATCTTCGATCTATTTTCATAGCCCATGCGGAGACTCATCACGCTGGTAACTTGCATATCTTCACTGATGGATCAAAAGACGACGATGCTGTGGGCTGTGCAGCGGTGCTCCCCGTGCGTTGTCACTAGGAGACTCCCGCCATCAGCTTCAGTATCGGCCGCCTCTTGGCGGCCGATACTCTTCCATATGCCAATATCTCAATCTTTAGTGATTCGCTCAGTGCGCTTCAAATCCTGGAGATCTTCAACAATTGACACCCTGTCGTTTCAGCAATCTTGCGCTGACTTGTGCGATTGTCCTTCAGAAACAAGAACGTGCGTTTGTGCTGGATTCCGGGCCACTGTGGGGTGGTGGGCAATGGGCGGGCGGACGAAGCGGCGCGAAGAGCTGCAGCGGCGCCTGACCCAGCAGAACAGCGTCTACTCCCGTATAAAATCTTTTACCCAGTGATTAAAAGAGCTGTGCGAAATAAATGGAACATGGAATGGTCTGATGTTCCTATGAGAAATAAATTGCGTACTATTAAAGACACACATACCTCCTGGGTCTCTTCAAGCATCCGATCTCGACGGACTGAGGTAACTCATGCCGATTGAGAATTGGACATGCAGACTAACGCACAGACACCTAATGGAGGCGTCGCCGCATCCATACTGCATGGTCTGTCTAGTCCCTCTTACAATAGCCCATGTCTTGACAGAGTGCCCCATATGGACGGAATGTCAAGCACATACTTCCCCAGGAGCTGGTTTCTGGACCTTTCTAATATACTTCTCCTAATGCTGGCTGAGTTCCCTCGGAGGAAATTCAGTGCGGAACCACTTCTCAGCTACCTCCGAGAAACCAGCCTCCTAGTTGAAATCTGATCCGTTGTGAATTGATCATACTTAATCTTACTTACCGATAGATTTCTCCATCCCGGAGGACCACAGTTTTATTTGCTCACTTTGAGTAGGACACATTTGTGACCTCTCTCTATATCCCTATAAACAATTGTGACCTAAGCATGCCGTGAGTCGAAACAATTCCGGCGACTGACGATGATTTGTCGATGAATTGATGCAGCGCTGGCTGCACGTTGGAGCTCCGGTGGAGAACAGAGGGGGCTGCTACTACTCCTCTACGTTAAACCAACTCTGTGTCTGCGTTAAACCTACTCTGTATCTGCGTTGAACATACTGTCTACGTTAAACCTACTCTGAATCTACGTTGAACATACTCTTAATCTACGCTGCACCTACTTTGCCACTCTTCAATTGTCCTACGGGGGAGTCTGCATTAACTTCGCGTTGGGACTCCGGTGGAAAACGGAAGCAATTACTATTACTTTGACATCGTCGACATTCAACAACTCGTCTAAATTTTCCGTACATCACCACTGTTCAACAACAACTGGCTGTTTTTATTTTTCACCACCTCCTCCTTCCTGGTCCCCCTCTTTTTCATTCGTTTCACCTCTTTCCAGAGTATAATTGTGTTTCCAGAATGCTCAACAACCAATTATAATTGTATTTCTGTGCAAGACTCTTGCTTAAATCCTCGTTTGATTTGTTCCTGCTTCTTAGGTGCTGTGCAGCTGGGGCCGGCAGCTGGCCAGCGAGCTGGTGACCAAACACCATCTCATGACCAGACTGGTGGCTTTCGTATCCCTACCGCCTTCTGAAGTATCCTTGCCACTGCCCGAGGTACTCCGCCTCTCCATTGAAGCACACGCCTTGTGGGCCACCCTCATTGGCTACGGCCTTCATCCGCCTCAACTGACGCTGTTGTCCTTCTACCCGATGGTGATGCGGCAGCTGACCTTCTACAGAGATAAGGTGGCCATTAATGAGGATACCGGCAGTAACCAGTTCAACTTTGATGTGGGCGCCAAACTGATCTTCTTGCTGAGTCGTACCCTCAGTGTGGCGGCCACTAAAGATCTCCTGGACGCTCAGCTGAAGCAGAACTCAAGTCTACAGGCGGGTGTCGAGGACCGCCTACATGCCCTGCAGCCGCCCCTCATCGCGTGGGATAGTCTGGTGCCCGCCGCTGAGCTGATCGCGGTCTGCGCTGCCAAGTGGTTTGCTCAGCTGCAGAGAGGAAAAACTAATTATGCGGGACGCAGGCTTCTCGGAACGACTTGTCTCTTCATGGAAAATTATTTTAAAAAACTCAAAGACCAGAAGTGCTGCTCGGGTGTGCAGTTATTAACGGGAATTGAATGTTTTTACAACAAGACATTGGCGCCTTTCTTGAAAAGTGACGCCTGTTCTGAACTCTTGTCTGATGTGAAACGGCACTCAGCATTGTGCTCCGGTCTAACTTCGAGCGCGCAAGAAGACCCGAAGAACCTATCGTCTCTGAACATGGTGTCGTTGGAGGGATCAGTGACGCCAGTGTTGCTACCCGGGTCCCCTTTGCCTGTACTACTACCACTCTCAACGCTGTTGCTGACGCTGCATCAGCTTCATCCTGGCCTGTCTGCCGATGCCACCCGCGTTCTGGTGGATAACACTCAAGTAAATCAATACTTGCAGACGCTCACAAATAAAGATCTATTCTTGAAGTCTCAGTGGTTTACTCGAATAGAAGCTAACTTTTTGGCGAACCTCGTTCAAATCGCTGGCCTCAAAGGCAGTAACTGTCCTGTGCTGTACCACCGCGTTGCCCTCATCACGATGCTCTGTCTACAGAAGGGTCAAGAACACCTGGCCAAATGCCTACTCACCGAGATTGTGTGTAATGCTGTTGGCTTGGAAGACCTTTCGGAACTGTCCACTCGAGTTGGCAACATCGGACTCACAGACTTCGAGCCCCTGCGGTCGCCCGCTCTTCTGCAGCCGAGTCTAGCACCATTAAAATTAACAACTAAGCTTCTTACGGACCTGCCATCTATTGGAGTAGAGTTGGCCACTTCGCTTTTTGAGCCGAAAGCTCTGAAAGATGGTGTGGTGTGGGGCAAAGATATTCCTTTCCTAATCTCGTCTATGACCATAAGTCATTCTGAATCTCTCAACGTGTTTGACGAGTACTGGCCACTTTTACCACTGAAGAAAGTGATGCTTGAAAAAGTTATAAAAATGGCTGTTGCTAATGAAAAGAGTACAGGGGTTAAAGATAGAGATTCTAGTCAGCTACCGGACTTGTCTTACAGTGACCAGTCTAAGCCGGAATTAATTGTAGAAATATCAAGATGTATTCAGCTGACCTACCTCTGTGTGAAACACAGGAACAGTATAACCATGAAGTCTAGCAATGTAACTGGTTGGCTGAAATTCCTCTCCCTGACCTTCCTTGTGGCTAACGACCTCTTCTTAGACAACACAATCAGTTCCTACCTGCAAGGCTGTCTGCATGAATTGCTGCGTGTCGGCGGCCACAAACTGTTCGACGACAAACTCGAATTTTCTGGACTGGGGAACACGTTTGACTGGTACAAGAAACTTGTGGAGCAATATTCAGCTGTGTCATATGGAGACTCTACCTTTGCTCTGTTCCTGCTGCTGCCGACCCTGAGGACGTACCCCATCGCCTTCAGAGCGCTCTTGTGGGGCGACCTCTCCGACGCACTTCCGCTCATTCGGCTCAAGTCTGATGAGGTAGCGCGTTTTATCCCCATCAGTGCATTCATGGAGCCCGTGGAGGACGACGAGGAGATGCTGCATAAGTACCGCAGCGCCATCTTAGCCGGGCTGCTGACCGAGGCGCGGTCACCCTTCCTCTGGCAGCTCGCCATGCACCACATAAGAGCCAACGAGGCTCTGCAAGCGGCCAAAGGTGATAGTACGTAATGCATCAATCACCTGAAGGCCTATTCAAGAGGGCCATGCTCAACCAGCTGACTGCGACCAAGTGGGCCTTGTTCCGGTTGGAACAAAAATATATTTTGACTGCTTTACACGGGAAGGAGAAACCAGGGTCCAAGCTACCATGTTTGATCTGAAAAGTATGTTGTGCTTCATGTTTCTCACAGTAGATAAGAGTTTAGTAAACATTATTAATGTTTTTATCGTCGCGACGTCCACCATCAAAACATTTCTGTGTAGAGATAAGTGTTATACGTGTATATTTGTTACAGATAATTTTTGTTACGATAATGGACTCCCTGCTGAGCACGTCTATTGTGATAATTCATTAGGTAAAGTTGAAGATGGATATGTTTTTTGAACTAATTGTGTGCTCATTGTAAGCTTTGTTCTCTGCATATACAAGTGAAATGAACGTTATTTGTTTTCGTCATCGTTTTAATCCTTTTACTCACCGGATATCACTCTCAAGGCTATTGAGCCTTTATTCCCCTTCCCCTCTCCGGCGCGCTGGTGTGTAGGCGGGTGCTGAAGGAAGGGCTGCGAATGGTGGAACGAAGAGGTCAAACTTGCAGTGACGCAGAAGAGGAGAGTCTTTGGGGTGCTTTTATGTAGAGAAGACTAGTGCACTAGAAAGCTTTAACACTCTAATCTAATCATAAATTTGGGTTTTAACGCTCCCGTGCCAAGTAATAACTGAGAACCCTTTAGATATCGCAGGCTGGTCCCTAGTTTGTGCTGGGACCTTAAACTGCACGTTTGCTAGCATTGTTTGTGATATTAAATTTAACGTAATTTAAATTCGGTAAAGCCGGTCAAGAGGCTTTCACAAATGAGCTCCCTGGCACGAACCTGGGGACCGATGGGGAGAAGAAACTGCATTTAGGAGGGACCAGCATCCCCTCCAGAGCGATGACAACCAAGATTCCAACGGCTAAGAACGTCAACCTTGTCAAGATAACCAGCGCCACCTCAGCCGAAGATGACTGGAGAGACGACCGCATCGACGAGTGAACCAGGAACGTCCAGGAAATCAGGAATCTACTAAGCCAAGCCACCGGCCTCTCAGAGCAGAAAGCATAAGTTTTCGCCGCAGAACCTAGCACAATCGACGACCGTCTAACGAGGCTTGAGGGCCATGTCAAGGCCATTTTTCTCCATATCCACAAACTAGTGAAGAACCAACAAACTAAAGAACCCGCAACTTACGCAAGTACCTCTACCTCTACGTCCGACGACAACTTCGACGACTAGCTACACCACAAAAACCCCAACCGAGCGACGAGGGATGCAATGAGGCAGCAATACACGCCATTCAATAAACACAACTTGTTTTACAATAGTCATACCTTTCCCGAACACCTGAAGATCACGTTCGACGTCCACGACAGACGAGATATTTGTCCATACGCTCTGCGAAAAGAGCTGGGCTCTTTCACTGGCCGTCCAGTCCTGAGCATCGCCACCAGCGGCGACGAAGGCTTTGCCAACAGAGTAGACACAAAACTTCAAAGTGACACAATTCTCTCCAAAAACAGACTCTGTGGAAAGCCATGCAAAATAGTGCCACATCCGATTTTCTCTACAAATTCAGGTTTGATCTACGTTAAAGATATCCCGAAGGAGGAAATCGAGGAGTACATCACTGGACTCGTGCATCACGAAGACTGCGTTGTCGAAGCAAAAATCGCACCAATAATCACACCAAGTAGAGAGACTACCACAGCCCTAATACTAAAATTCCACTGCCCTACTCCACCTAAATATCTAGACATTCCCTTCTGCGCCACCAAAACCAAGGTTACACCATTTGAGAGACGTCCGATGCGATGTTATAAATGCCAGAAATACGGACACACGAGAGGAAACTGTAATGGTAAGCAAAGATGCTCATACTGCTCCCAAGACGATCATGACAAACGGGAAGATCCCCAGTCGTGCCAGTCCGAAAAACCGCACTGTTTTTACTGCAAAGTAAACGGACACCCTACCGGACATAGAGATTGCCCAGAGGATGAGATGGAGAGAGCGATACTCCAATACCAGATTGATCACGGGGTCGGGCGACGAGAGGCTGTAGTCTCGATGCGCTCTTGCCAGAATGACCCTCCTCCCCAGGAGAAAAGACCGGCACCATTCCCACCCACTTCCTCATAACGTTCAACGAAAGTGGTGAAAGCAAAGTTGGCTTTCCCACTAATCCATTTATAATGATGAAGTCACTCACTGAACAACTTGGAAGAAAACCAAAAGAAATTCAACAACAGGGAAAGAAATATTTGGCCTACGTCGTAGAACGTAAACATAATAACGCTACACAAAAGATTACCCACCTAAACAAACTCAAATTTACAGTTGAAATACATCCGTCCTTCAACGATACCAAACGAATTATATACACCTCCCGTTACACACCTACAACCAACCTTCGTGCTTTTGCTGAAGGTCTGCCTGAGGATTACGGAGTTACAGAAGTCCGTCAAGCAACATGTATGAAATCACGTAACGCAAGTTCTGCTGCATACCAAATTACCTTCCTAGGACACGACGCACCGGAATTCAAAGTAATCCCGGGTGAACAAGGAAGAACCAAAACCTACCCAGTTGCAAAATGGCCCCCTATGTGCAAAAAATGCCTTGAATACGGCCGTCATCGCATACTGCCAGTCACATACACCCCAACATTGTAAAAAGTGCGCTGGCGAGCATGACAGAAAAGACTGCACTGCCCGCTACCCTAAATGCTACCACTGCTCAGGCTACCATGAGGCAGGCGATCGAGGCTGCCAAGTATACATTGAACAAAAAGAAATTACTATCACACTAAGGTTCTCGAGTTTAGTGAGGCGTTCGCCGACTTCACTGGAGGGCGCCGAGCAGTCCTCAGTCTCCAGCTCGGGAAGGCTTATCATTTTGCAAATCTTGCCCAGGGTATTCTGCATTCCGGTTATATTCGCGTCCAGCTTCGAGACGCATTTATTTGCGTCGTCGATTTCAACCCGAGTCAGGTCTCCTGTCGATGAGGAACTTCTGAGGGGCTCGTCTTTCTTTCTTGCTGACTTGTTTGAGTACGACACTCTGGAGGGGCCGTCAGCCCCTCTCCGATAGGGCATGGTCTTGCCCATTGTTTGATCCCCGGCTTCTACCCGGGGTTCTGGATAATGAAGGTGGGGCCGTCTTTACATTTATTTCTGTTGTATATACGAATATATTCACTAACTTAATATCTAAATTTGCTCTTAAAATTAACCTTAAATCTAGATTTTTATTTTTTTTAAACCTTTTTTTCACAAGTTTTTTGTTGCTGTTTTTAGTTTCAATTGGTTTCGATTCTAAATTCACAAGCCCCGGTATCAGTGGGGGGCTCACCTCTTTGTGCACCAAGGGGGGGGGGATGTAGCTACAAACTGAAAGGGGGGACGGTGGAGGGATCTTCCAACTCAAAACGTTTTTACACAACGGGACAAATGAAAATTGGTGGATAACGAGGATACCGCGGGAAGGCGAGGGGTATCCCTCTGAGGTGCCTTATTGCTCTCGCTCTAAAGAGATTATAGTCGATCTCTCCAATTTAGTTGAAGCCTTTAACCTTTACGAGACGATATTTGGTCTCGGAGCGATATTCGGCTTAGAGCGGTGACCGGCTCTTATTTTGATACAGCAAAAAAAAGTTGCTATACCCTGGAAACTTGTAAACTTTGGAACTTAGACGCAAAGAACAGTATGCGATGGTGTTTTCAAACTCACCGGTCACTCATTGGTTACGATACTGCCTCTGCGCAAAGCTAAATATGCGATGAAAGCAAAGTTGTCGACCGTACCAATTTTGATTTCCAAAATGTGTTTGACAAGACGCCCCATGAATGCTTAACGGTAACAGATAAATTGTTTCCAGGTAGCTCCACAAGTGGCTCACGGGCCGTACACAACTGCTCTGTAAAAGTTAAGGAAATATTCAGTGGGCTACAGTTACTCCTAAAGTGCCACAGAGTAGTATTCTCTGGGTTTCCTCTTTATAACCTACTAAATGACCACAACACTCTCATCAGCAGCAAGATATCCAAGTTGTCCGACGTCACCAAACTGTCGCAAAGCGAACTGCGAGCAGGATCGCAAATCTATTCAAAGAGACCTAAATAAACGAAATGACAGGGCCGGGAAATGTCAAATGAATTCCAATGTTGAGATATGTTCTGTTATGCAGATTGGAACCGTAGTAGAAAATTCTATTACTTTATGGCAGAACAATGCCCGATGGAAATGGTTCAATTGAGAGATCTTGGAAAATATTAACAACCAATCATCTTAAATGAAGAAGCGAAGTGATGTAGTTTATTAACAAACAAGTAGAAGTAATGGACCAAAACTTCAGTTGAAATATTCCAGAACATCAGTTCCCAACAATTTATTTTCATTCAAGACGCCAACAATCGGAAACCATTTACAACATCGTGTCGTAAACAGTAACAGCATCAACACCTTTAAAAGTCAAAATCACTTTTTGGCTGTGAATGTTACATGTGTTTTTATAGTCCAATGTGAGTGTATTTTTTTCCACAACTTCACCAGTCTCCGAAAATGTGAGATAATTGAGAGATCTCTAATCTTGTTAATTGCAGACACCCTCCTAGCAGCAAATATCTGAATATTGAGTAATTCTGTTGGCGCACTGCAGACCCTGGAGATCCGCAATTGCCACCCATGGTTTCGGCAATTTCAAGCTGGCGTGTATGCTTATCGTCCAGGAACAAGAATGTTCGTTCGCGCTGGGTTAGGGTCACTGTGTTGTCCCGCCGTGTGATGAACGGGAGGACGATTATGCTCGGAAAACTTCATCATTTGTTATTACTCGACAAATGATAAAGCTGTGCGGAACAAATAAGACGCTGAATAGTCTTATGCTCCCCTCACAATTGAGTTGCTCGCCATTTGTGAGGGGATGTGTTAGACCTGAGGATTGAAAACACATTGCTAGACGGTGGGAATAAATAATAAAAAATACTGTATTTTGTGTCTCCTGTCTATGATGAAGATATTGATGAAGACAATTTTTTGTCCATATTATTAAGACCCACATGAACTTCAGTTCATCACATGACCAAAACCAATCATTCACTATGCCAGTTGCGCTCGTCGTTCAATTGATTATGTAAAATGAATACGAATTGACTTAATAGATTTTTTTTTTCTCGATGTATCCGCCTAAAAGTATCTCTAAAATACTTTAATTTATTCGTTGAATGACCTATTTAATTAATAAGGTGATGTAACAACTGTACAAATTATACATGATCATGCACTTAAATCAATCCGGCACAAGGACTGTTGCTAGCCTTGCGGCGCATTGAGGCCACGGATACTGATGAACCTTCTTAGAATGGCCGCCAAGTGGCGTCTTTCCCACGCAAACACGCGGGGTGCGCCTTGCGCACACCTCCGTCACGCTACACACACGCCTTTGACTGAACGTTGTGTCGCTCACATGCATTGACATAATCGAAAATGGATGAGAACTGAGGGGTAGAACTCTAAGCGCGGGGCCATTAATACTGATAAGGGTATTGAATCACTTTAGCCCGGTGATATGGAGTAATGGTCGTGTCATCTCGCCGTGCCTGACGAAAGCACCCTCCCTCCATCTTCTGTCCGATACCACAAAATTCCGTTATAGGTCAATTTTGTAATTCTATTTATTTTGCAATTTGTCGAAAAAAGCTATGGATTTTTATAATTTAAATGTGTTCAGTGTTTTTCGCAGAAGGCCTTCAACCCTTCGTGTGTACAAGAGCCTTTGAAATCGCGCAATAAACTTGAAAAAGTGGATCACTGGTCAAGCGCTTGGCGTCGCACTCCTACATCTGTGGGAGTACAGAATGAACAAAAAAAAAGATTTGCTATACTTCAGTTTTTTGAAGTATCTCGGTCTAAACTCATCATTATTACACAACAGTTTACACACACAGGCATACAAATCATTGCACAAGTATCTGATATATGACAAAAATGAGTGGTTCGTCTCAGAGAAATAGGTCAAAATTTGTATTTTCTCCTGTATTTTCGTGAGTAGGTTTACTCACATAGTGGCCACGGCAGAGTAGCGTTAAGCGGATTAGTGATCATTCCACGTCATCGTGAATGAACCTGTAAATTCGTACAGTTCGAAATTATGAAGATTAGGAAAGGTTAGGAAATGTAATGACAAATATCTAACAAGAAATAGTCTAGATGTGAATAATTTAAAAGGCCAGTGTCATGCCGTTCTAAAGTAATAAATATAGATGTACTCAAGATAGTGATATGATACAATTTTGAGTACAATACGACAAACGGTTTTTATAATATCTCCGTTCTAAGTTGAAGATTTACTGCGTCAAGAGCTGAAGGCTTACGGCCTCATAGAGTTGAAGGTTTACGGCGTCATAGAGCTGAAGGCTTATGGCCTCATAGAGTTGAAGGTTTACGGCGTCTTAGAGCTGAAGGCTTATGGCCTCATAGAGTTGAAGGTTTACGGCGTCTTAGAGCTGAAGGTTTACGGCGTAATAGAGTTGAAGGTTTACGGCGTCATAGAGTTGAAGGTTTACGGCGTCATAGAGTTGAAGGTTTACGGCGTCATAGAGTTGGAGATTTACGGCGCCATAGAGTCGGAGGTTTACTGCGTCATTGAGTTTGTCGAAGGTTTACGGCGTCATAAACTACTTTTCTTTGGAAACAACATGTCAAGTAACAAATTTTCGAGTTCATGGGGTGATATTACGAAAACCGTCTGTTCATCTTCCGAACTATCATTCTTGGGTATGCCCTGAAACGATGAAAGAGGAGACGCACGTCCGTACAACGGTAGAATGTTTTGAAGTAACGGTAGGTAGTTGTCCTCAATGTCCAGGTATGAGCTCAATCAGTTGTATTGAACATTTATGTGCAACCCAAACTTCTCTTTGGGCCTCGCTCTAAGCTTTTGGCTGCGTCATTCATTCTTATCTCAGCGGCAGTAAACAAGACAACGCGTGTACCGTATTGATATTGGAACACCTTCAGTATTGGTGAGGTACACCACGTGCTTGGCTCCACCACAACACTGGCTATTGATTTGTCATGTGACCGGCACGCCCACGATGTATATCCTACGTACATGCATGCTGGACAGTTCCTCTTTTATCGAAAGATAGCGATTACGAGCGTTTTTTTTTGGCAATAGTCAAGAACGGATGCCGGTTAGTCTACACTTTCTACTAGCATAATGTTTATATCAGTGCACGGGTTATTGTTGTCTGTTTTTATAATACGACACCAGCAATGATAATTAGCTACTAAGAGTACCAAGTACCAAATTGGTCGTTTACTTTAGTTACAAGCTTGGTGATTGGTTTGTATGCATACTGTAGAAGCATAACGGATCATAGCTTCTCAGAAGACGCAATTCAAAATGAGGAAATAGATATACGATGATAAAATCCATACTCTTTAACCACGAGGGTAATTCTTCTAGTTCAATTGCAATGGTTACAGCTTGATGTTGCACTCATTTTATAGGTAGCGATTTTTTTCCTCTGCAAATGCTGTAATTTAAGAAATAAAATGATTACAATCCCCATTGCAGGAATGAAGCCCTACAATTAGAGATAATGGAATAACACTGTTTCAGGGTTACGCTATACTGGCGAAACCGACCTCTAAAGAAAATACATGGAGGTTTTTGTAACAACATTGCAACCAGTTTTGAATTTTTTTGTAAATATGTTTGGTCGCTTTTAAAAGTATATAGGGGGAAGGTTGCACAAGGTATCAGATAAGAAACATTGCTTGTACAGATTCAGATACAGACACTAGGCTAAATTCCCCCAGCAAGGGTAGTGGCCGACGGCAAGGCGCACCTCACACTCTCATATACTCACACTCGCATACCTTAGCTCTTTTGCGCAAAAGGGTCCGACCGGGACCCCGTAACACAACCTCGGGTCATGAGTGCGGTTCGAGGTCAGGGTCGGCAGCAGGACCCGCCAGCGTGACTGGTTTATCCCTGCCGCGTCATGATGACCGAACCCCGCCCCCCGCCCACGACCATCCTGTCTCTCAACGATATGCCTAGAGCGGGAAAGCACATCAGGGCTGCGTCAAAACTCATCCGTTCACTATCATTCTCCTCTCACGCCTATCCAATGCATGGTCTCTCGCTCCCGGTTGAGTTCATTGTTGACGGTCGTCGGGTGAAGTAGTGTGTGGCCAGTCCTCCTTTGCCTGATATATAATAGAGGAGGTCACTTCATTTGCTTCAATTGCTGTGTTAAACATTAACACACGGTAAATGCTAAATAGGCCGATTTAAACTGTTCTTCGGACTATTCAGCGAAGTGAGGGTCACATCTAAACACAGTGTTTATGTGTTTGCGACAATCAGGCCCACTTTACTTTATTCAAACAGTGCAAGGGTAGAACTTCCCTCGCTGGCCTCCCCTGCTCGGCTTCCCCATCTACAATCGGGAAGCGAGCAAACCGCAAACTCTCGGTGCCTCGGTAAGCCATACACCCAAAAACCTCACCCCTACTTGTGACTGCTTACCACAAACAATGCGGTAATAGCCTCTCGCTTCCTGCCCCCTCTGGCACATCAGTTCACTGCGTTCATCACACATCACTCTCTACACATCAGTTCATTGCGTACTCCGCACATCACACCCGCACCGCAATTCATTGCGTTCATCGCACTTCGCTCTTTGTAAGGGACGCCATACCGCTGCTGCTGGACATCATACCATCTGCTACGGGACACCGCACCGCTGATACTGGCCATCGTAACGCTACTACGGGACATCGTACCGCTGCCAAGGGACATCGCACCACTGCTGAAGAACATCATACCGCTACCATCGACAAACGTCTCTTTCAAGTAACAGGTTTTGTTTCAGTGCGTGTCTACGTGTATGTTCTCGTCGATGCACACTCGAAAAATACTTTCCTTTATTTTATTTACATATGTTAACAATATCGACTACAGTGCTAATAGAGAGCGTATTCTGATTGATAGGTGAAACTCTCGTGTTGATGTTGTGATGATCAGGAACAGTCCCTCAAGTAACCTACTCCGTCTGCACCTTCAGACTAACGTACTGGATATTGAAATGACAAGGAACTAATCCCACAAGTGACCTATTCTGTCTGACTAACATCTGAAAAAAAATAACTTTTCCACCCTGTCAAAACCAGTGTTATTGGTGTTCCATTAGCACGATTTCAAACCAGTATTATTGGTGTTCTATTAGCTAGATTTCAAACCAGTGTTATTGGTGTTCCATTAGCACGATTTCAAATCAGTGTTATTAGTGTTCTATTAGCTAGATTTCTAATCAGTGTTATTAGTGTTCCATTGGCACAATTTCAAACCAGTGTTATTGGTGTTCCATTAGCACGATTTTCAACCAGTGTTATTGATGTTCCATTAGCACGATTTCAAACCAGTGTTATTAGCGTTCCATTAGCACGATTTCTAACCAGTGTTTTGGTGTTCCATTAGCAAGATTTCAAACCAGTGTTGTTGGTGTTCCATTAGCACGATTTCAAACCAGTGTTATTGGTGTTCCATTAGCACGATTTCAAACCAGTGTTATTTGTGTTCTATTAGCTAGATTTCTAACCAGTGTTATTAGTGTTCCATTAGCACGATTTCAAGCCAGTTTTATTAGTGTTCTATTAGCTAAATTTCTAACCAGTGTTATCCGTGGCATATTAGCTCGATTTATAAACAGTGTTGTTAGTGTTCTATAAGCTCGATTTATAAACAGTGTTATTAGTGTTCTATAAGCTCGATTTATAAACAGTGTTATTAGTGTTCTATAAGCTCGATTTATAAGCAGTGTTATTAGTGTTCTATAAGCTCGATTTATAAACAGTGTTATTAGTGTTCTATAAGCTCGATTTATAAACAGTGTTATTAGTGTTCTATAAGCTCGATTTATAAGCAGTGTTATTAGTGTTCTATAAGCTCGATTTATAAACAGTGTTATTAGTGTTCTATAAGCTCGATTTATAAACAGTGTTATTAGTGTTCTATAAGCTCGATTTATAAACAGTGTTATTAGTGTTCTATAAGCTCGATTTATAAACAGTGTTATTAGTGTTCTATAAGCTCGATTTATAAGCAGTGTTATTAGTGTTCTATAAGCTCGATTTATAAACAGTGTTATTAGTGTTCTATAAGCTCGATTTATAAACAGTGTTATTAGTGTTCTATAAGCTCGATTTCTATCTTTACTCATTTTATCTTTATTTCGGCTGTATTACCAGACTGTACTTTATCAATGTAATTGAGTGTATGAGCATACGGAATGTGAACATTTAGCTGCATAGTTATTATTGGAAAACCTATTTCCGCACTGTTAGGATACCTCTGCATAAGTATAACTTGAAAACGTAATTCCGCCCTGTTAGGATACCTTTGTTAGGATGCAGCACTGATAGGATGCTGCTCTAGTTTGTTTATCTCATATTTTAGCTGTGCATGTGTTACCTCTCTGTTTAAAACAGTATTTAAGATGTTATTAGGATTCCAAATTTCAACACTCTCAAATCTGGCCGGCTCTTTGTAACAGAACCACAACCCGCATGTATTAATTCCGTTTTAATTCCGTTCTAAAGTGCATCCGTCGATAACGGGCATTCAACTCACTCGTATTTGTACTAATCCCGTTTTAATTCCGTTTTCGAATCGTCTATACAACCGTCACAACCCGCATGTTTGAATTTAGTTTAAATTCCGCTTTCGAATCGTCGATATAATCGTCACACCCGGTATCTAATTTTAGGTAATACATTCAAATCTGCTATCTACAAGAAACCAGTAAAACCTATTATTCACATATCTGCTGTTTACAAGGATAAAGAACATAGCACTTTGACTTTAAGTTCACGTTTTGTAGCTGCTCACTCAACAAGTTCAAGATGACTAGCGCGGTGAAACTAGAATGTGTAACCTGCCGCCAATCGTACACTCCCGAACTAATGTATGGAGGTAGCTCTTCTAGCAAACGCGTAATACGCCGACAAACGGAGAGCGCAGAATAGCGAGCTGTAAATTCTGCCAAGATGCCGAAGAGATTAAACAACTGGAAGCACAGTTAACTCATGCTTCTGGTGGCCTACCCAACGCAGATGCAGTTAACGCCGATACAAGGCTGCTAGCTGTTGAACTAGAACTAAAAAGCGTGCAGAAACAATTTGCCGAACTCAAAGATGTGATAAATAGTGAAATAGAAGCAACAAAAGAGATTGCTAAAACTACCCTGCATCGGGTAAATGAACTCCAAGTGCACTTAGACTCGGAACTGGCAAAGAAACTTACAGCTCTAGACTCAGAGACCAACGACCGTATCAAATCGATAGAAAATAAGGCCAACAGTGCTGAAACACTCTACACCACTGTAGTAAACAGGCGGCAGACAGTCAGTGGCAAAGCATCACATGTCGGGCGACAGTCCTGCCACACCCGAACTGATAAAAACAACCGTTTCGATGTGTTGCCCGATGAAATGAACTCTCAAATCCCCGAGGAAATTATCGTGATTGGTGATTACTATGTCAGCTCCATCAAACAAAATCAGCGAAAAAAAAGAGTTCAACTAAAAATACTCAGTAAACCAGACTTGAAAATTGACGATATTGAAGAAATAATCAAAAAGGAAAACATACCTTCATCTAAACCAATAATACTACAAGTCGGGGCAAAAGACGTGGTGGCGCAGACTGAAGAAACATGGGTAAGGTATAAAACCATGCTAACAAACGTCAAAAGATCGCACTCGAACATCCATGTCACTGGCATCCTGCCCCATCCAAACCAAGGTAGATACAATTTGAGCAAGATGATATTTCTAAACAATCGCATAGCATCGTTTTGCAAGGCACATCAAATCTCATTCTCGGACCATTGGGAAACGATGTAAAGTCTCTAATCCCAACACTATCACATGCTAGCAGACGTGACCACACGTTGCCTCTCTTTTGTCAATGGAACATTGTCCCACTTTGGTAAATCATTAACTTTTCCGCTGCAGTGATTGTCGACAATGCTTTGAATCATTTAACTTACATTAATAACGGTTTTTTCATTGAAAATAATCCTATGTATGATCTTCGCAACAATGCGTATTTGCAAATTCCCGAAACTCGTCAACACAGTCCCAACTATTTTAAAAATACAGAGCTGCCAAAACCTGGAATTCGATTACCATAGATATAATGATGGGCAGAAGTATTGCTACCTTTAAACGTTCACTAAAATTATACCTGTTTGAACTTGTACGTGCAGAAACTCTTGAATTGTAATTTACGTATGCTATGCAATTTACCGTGCCAACTATTTGTGTTTCATAATTTCATCTTATAGATGCATTCATTTTTTTTTCTCGCCTCATATGCTCAAATTTCCAATTATCTTGTTCATGTAGAAATCCGTTCATTTAGTGTACCCATCGATTATGACTCATTGAAATATTTCTTTCCCGTGTGCATATGTTAATATGTCATGCTAACTATGCATTTAGTTTCAAATTGGCGCCATCGTACGCCAAACAATGTGTGAGTAATGTAATGGACAACCTCGTGTCGGACATTTTCTGCTCTCAAAATTAGTAAATGACAGTTGAAGCAGTAAATAGTCATGATGAAGCAAACGTCGGTGATCCAACTTACTCTGCTTATTTTTCTTGAAATTAATGGTCCAATGCAATGCTTGCATCTGTCTCGACTTATTGAAAGGAGGAGAGTAGAAGATGCCCTTAAACAAGGTCCATCGGTTGGTCCTTATTCCTCAACCCTAGCTTTAAGTTTATATTAAATTCATCTAAGTAGCAAATGTTGTCTTCAGAACAGCTCACGCTGACGAAGACTTGGTACGTATCATCTGTGTATTCTGATATTTCTGTTATTTTGTTAACATGTCATCATACCTAAATAATTTTTAAATCCTTAAAAATCCGTGAAAAAAAAATGCTAGCGCCCCGGCTACAAGGCCGTATATTTATTTCATTCAAGTTCCCAAACCATTCCAACCCGAATGGAATACTTTTTTACACGTGCTCGTAATGGCTTATATCAGAAATTGATTTATTTGTTATCTCCAACTGGTTACAACTGGAATTATGTAACTCCGACAACGATAACAGCACCCCAGACTAGGCTGCAATGCACATAGAGCAGCCTACTTAAAGAGCCGACAGCGGCAGAAGCGGTAGTCGGCCACTCCCTCTACATACACCCGCTCCTGAGACTACACTTCTCTCCGAGCCCATACCTGCTGCTCACTCAAGGTACGACGGTTCAGCGATTGGTACTTGATGGTGGAGATTACAAAATGCCTGGATTATTGTTATTGAGCTCAACCGATGAAGCACGCAGCTGTTTATGCTTCTTTACAATTCATTTGCTCTTTGCCATTTTGTAATTTGCATCGCAAGGAACTTGTTTGATACCTTGTGAAGATAATGAACAAAAAAACACTGAGCACAAAAGTTTTCTTCCCATTAACTGGCATCTGGCTCGTATGCGGTCATGTTATTTTGTCTCCTATCGAAAAGGAGTTGCTAGATCTCCTTGGGGAGGACCTGTGATTTCTACTCACGTGGTCTTTTTAGATGATGGAGGGACTGATTGTGGGGGATCGATGATATTCGCAAAGATCAGTGAAGACAATTTTGATCTTATCGGATCATTCGAGCTTTTACGTATTAAAAAATAAGCACGTATCATACAAAAGATTGTCAAATCATTATAAATCTGTATTTGAAAAAATAATATTGACATAAGTTTAGCCTCAATTTTTTTTTAATAATAATGAGCTTTCCGTCTGAAATATTAAGTGGCGATACAAACTTCTAAAACAATTTTGTAAGGGTTTCCCTACTTGACGTTACCTTCAGTTCATCTTCTATATTTTCTTCAAGCAACGGAATAATTTTACATTCATAGTGGTATCTGTATACGTGCTACAGTCTAATGCAAAATAACCGTCAACATAATGTTCAAGTGCGTTATTTTCCATCCAGAAGTCAGTGTTAGCAGATTTTTGCACGATTTAGGACACATTATCGGAGTATATCATCAACCGGCGCAGAGGTTTTGAGCAGATCGCAGTGGGAACGGTAGACCATTAGTTCACTAATACGCGCCTAAGCACGAATAATTGAACGCTGATCCGCGCTGATCACTGTTGGAGATCCCTCGTTGATCAACACCAAACAGGGCAGATCCATGCAAACAATTTTGATGGGTCTAGATCACAGAATAGAATTGTTGAATGAGCGAAATTTAGGTCGGTAAGCTCAGTGTTGCGTTACGTATCAACTTATGCAAGCATGGCACAGAACCGGTTGCTGCGTGGCTTTTACTCAGTCTTTGGTCGAAATGTCAAAGGTTATCGACCGATATCCCTCGGTGTATATTTATTGGATATCATAACCTGACCGACCTATTTTCTTTCATATTGTATCCGTATGGTGCCTTTGGATTAATGACACCTATTTTAATACCCCCAGTCTCCACCATGCAGCGCTGCGTCCTCTCGTCAGCTCTGCTGCTCGTGCTGCTGGCCTCCAGCGCACTAGGACGAGTCTTCACAGGTCAGTGTCACGCTTGACAGTTACGATGAATCAGTGTTGCTCAAGATTTAGCACCTAGTACTAGTTTCTAAAATTAGGTCTGAATTAGGCACTGAAATACGAGACGAGAATAATTCAAAAGGGTTTCAAGATGTTGATACTCTTTGCCAATGGATTGTTTCCCTTGTTGGGCATCTTCAACAATGGTTAAAATATAATAACGTCGAAGATATTTGATGAAATACTCTGTACAGTAGATATAGAATTATTTTTTACCTGCACCGAGCGTGCATCTAGTGATGACACATCCATTCCTCTGCTCGAAATTATAAATGAAGACTGGGGTAAAATAATAACCCACTAACGTATTTTTCAAAGCCATAAATCTTCATATGACTTTCTCGAGCGTCTTCCCTTTATTAACAGATGACGCTTTTGAATATGATGATGATGACGATGACCAGGACCACGTCAACCTTGGACCGCGCGTTGAGCCCAAGATGAGGATGGACTCTGACGGCAACCTGCGCGCGATTGAGGGTGAGAGCACAAACGCGCGACGGTCTCAGGACGAGAATAGAGCGAAAAATTACTTGATTTTTTAGTGACAGGCATATGACTATCGAGGAAAGCGACAGAACGCTCTGGCACTCTTCAGTGACGATCTATCGGGTAGAGCAATAGAACGCTCTGGCACTCTTCAGTGACGAACTATCGAGGAAAGCGACAGAACGCTCTGGCACTCTTCAGTGACGAATTATCGGGTAGAGCAACAGAACGCTCTGGCACTCTTCAGTGACGAATTATCGAGTAGAGCAACAGAACGCTCTGGCACTCTTCAGTGACGAACTATCGAGTAGAGCGACAGAACGCTCTGGCACTCTTCAGTGACGAACTATCGAGTAGAGCAACAGAACGCTCTGGCACTCTTCAGTGACGAACTATCGAGTAGAGCGACAGAA
>SDVV010004235.1:0-20410 GCA_016164225.1 Gammarus roeselii
TCTGCTGTAATGGTAACCGCGGGGTGGTGGGTCCTCTCTGCTGTAATGGTAACCGCAGGGTGGTGGATCCTCTCTGCTGTAATGGTAACCGCGGGGTGATGGATCCTCTCTGCTGTAATGGTAACCGCGGGGTGGTGGGTCCTCTCTGCTGTAATGGTAACCGCGGGGTGGTGGGTCCTCCATGCTGTAATGGTAACCGCGTGGTGGTGGGTTCTCACTACTGTAATGGTAACCGCGTGGTGGTGGGTCCTCTCTGCTGTAATGGTAACCGCGTGGTGGTGGGTCCTCTCTGCTGTAATGGTAACCGCGTGGTGGTGGGTCCTCTCTGCTGTAATGGTAACCGCGGGGTGGTGGGTTCTCTCTACTGTAATGGGAACCGCGTGGTGGTGGATTCTCTCTTCTGTAATGGTAATCGAGCTAGATTGAGAATACCACTTCAGAGAATGTACCGCTTAAGTAGTTAGTATGGATGCAAAACGCAAATTAGTGAATGAATAAGATGGGTGGGGTTTAATTAGCGGTGGGTAGGGGGTTGGTTGGAGTCAGGCGGTCGGATTCACTGGTTAGCCTAACGGATGGCGCAAAGGGGGTGGAAGGGGGCTTACGGGTGGCGCAAACGTACGGGCCCAGATTGGGAAGATTTTATGTTATGAACATTTTAATTTATATGAATTACTAATGTTTATTGTATTTGTATACATTTTATTTTCTTTAGATGGCTTTATTGGGATTGTACTCGGTCACCAACTATTGCTAATTCTACATATTTATTTGTTGCTGGTTTGAATATTGTTATAACACATTTTTGGAGGGATGGGGGTGTCAGGACCATCTAGGCAAATGGTAGAGAATTGATCTTCTTGCTTTATTATAACTCGAGCGTTTTAATATATTTCATTCAGTTTTGTATGTTCTCTGTACAGTTTCAATCTTCGATGCAAGGTATTGGGTATTTCATACAAATATAAGAATATTAGAATATATTACGTTTGCATCTGCAATGTAGAACATTATTTCAGGTATAATTTAGTTATATGTTGTACATTTTTTGTGTTTTATTCATCTTTTTGCATCCTGTTACAGTGTTTGACGTGGATATTATATATATATAGAAGATTCGATTTGTTACAAACTTTGTCTTGTTGTTAGCTATTGTATGTTCATTGTAGGACCATACTTCAATGTTTAGGAGGAGTTAGTGATTCCCCTAGGCAAAAGCTCGTTGCTTTCACGTTTATTTGTATACGTAGACCGATTTACTATGATGGGTACCCTATTGAATTACAATTTTTAGTGTTAATTAGAGCAGAATAGAGAATTACGTAGTTATTTTATTAGTGTTGAATGATTTTTTTTCACGATAATCATATAAATGTATGTTTAAAAGGTTAAATCCGTACTGCATCTCTGTGGAATTTCGTCATTGAACCCTAGCAGGTGTGTACTTTATCGTATTGGAAGACGATTTACTGGATGGATGGGTCCTGGTGTATAGGCGGTTAACACTCGTTGGTAGTCATTTGGAGTTCATCCATGTTTAACGTGAATTTGTAAGATCTTGTGGATGTCGGTCTAAAGTTCCATGGGTTTGTTAGGGAGGTAATGCGACAAGCTGCTGATCGTTGTAGTGATTTACTCAGGTCGTCAGTGAACAGATGCCCAGATTTTTATAGCCACACTCTTTGAGACTCATGTCAGGCCTATTCTTAACCACTGTACCTGTGAATAGATTCTTGGTTATGTCCAAGATGTGACTTTGCTCGACGTTGTTCAGAGATACTGACCTAAACAGATGCATGGTACATCAAAGGTATTGTATCATAACTGGGTGTTCCCTTTAAATTTCTTATTTTTCAGAGGTACTTTGCTAGGAAGTGACCTAGTAAAGCATTGTAGAGTTCGTTTTTATGACACAGTGGGCTTTGATTTTCTCCTACTAGGAATTTGTCATAGATCATAGATTTGAACAGGTATCGTAGTAAAAATAACGTTATTCAAATTATCTCAGTGGTAAACGTCAGATATTTTCGGTATGGCTGTTATGTTAGTATATGATTTTTCATGAACCAGATCACCTTAGGAGTTAAAGTGCAGGACTGTTTCTATTTATTGCAAGATCGGGAGTGTATATCGGCATCATGTGTTGATTAACCAAACACCTTCCATATTGGTGTAGGATTTATCCTCTGGGGTACGGCAGGATACGCCGTATATCATAGTTAATCAATGTCGGTTAGGGTAGAGTAGAGAATCTTATTTACTTATTTTTAATAGTTGTTGTTGTACGTTTCGATTGGTTATCATAGGAATATATGTGTATTAGGTTTAAATTCGCCTAACTTCATAGAATATTGGGTATAAAATACACTTTATTGGATGAAACGATCTAAAATATCAGAATGTATCACCTCTCGACATTGGATTTGGGTCCGGTTCCATGCCGTCTTGGAGAATTACTACCGGATTTGTGTAGAGTTAGTGGTAAAATTCTCCAATAATTGAATGTACATCTCAATTATGCAATCCGCTCATATTTCTTTACTAGATGCTAATTCCCGCAAGTCTTGCTTATATAAATGCTTGTGATACGTTTGCAGTTGCACACTTAGATTAATTAAGGCATTGTTATGAGATTGCGTTCCAATCCAGAATATCTGTCTGTTTGAGCGCTCACAATATCCACTATATCATTTTTCACTGAAAATTTGTGATGATGGCCGTAAACCTAACTCGTCCTAACCTAATCCAAGCAAGGATCATATTTTTTCCCGTTTCCATACTCATGTTATGTATTTCTTCATTGATTTAAGCTTTATTCACGTCAAATCTATCCACTTGACTCTTTATTTTTTACCAATCGTTTTCAGTTTATGTACCTACATATATATATTTTTTCACTTTGCTTGTTACAAGTCTAGTGATATCGACTAGTTTCAAGTAATGTTAGGTGATCGCTCGTAAGTAGACTCTAGAGTTCAAAACATTTATGTTAGCTTACCGCATAAGTCAGTGATTGTTACGGGTGTTAAAGCGTTAGCAAGATTTATGTATGGTTTTACTGTTGGAATGAGATTTTTTGTTGTAATGTTGGATGTGTTGTTCCTACCATTTTCGTCTATTAAAACAAATATTGAATAAATCCACTGTAACATATTTGCAACAGATCTGTTATGTAAGGTCCGCAGTCAACAATATATAGGATATAAACCATGTCTAAGGTACATATCAATGAATATGTGTCGGCATACGCCGATATAATGTATGGCGTATACACGGTTGATGACGGCATATGTCGGCGTATTCCGATATAATGTATGGTGTATACACGGTTGATGCCGGCATATGCCGGCATGTGTCGGCATATGCCGATATAATGTATGTCGTATACACGGTTGATGCCAGCATATGGCGGCACATGTCGGCATATGCCGATATAATGTATGACGTATACACTGTTGATACCGGCATAATGTAGACATACACACACATTGTGTATGCATATACAGGATCGGTTACCATCCGAGGCATTTTTACTTTTTCCGAATAAAATTCTTTGTTTTTTTTAGTTACACTTTTTAAATGTCGAACAGTTTCACGTGATATTAGGTTCAAAGATCTAGTCATCCTAACCAACTTAACCATGAATTATCTATCATCTTTTGAGATTTCCTGCTTACGTATGATACTTATTCTTCGAGTGGATCAGCTTCACGGTATGTTATGTTGAAAGAACTAATCATCTTAACCTAACCTAACCTATTGTATCCAAGACATTATGTATTTTCGATCGACTTTTCATGCTTGCATATGATTTTCAGTGTTTTAGGATTAATGCATAACAAATATCTCCACTTAACTCTACATTTTGATCTATCCTTTGCAGTTTTGATGCACACTTCCAATTTTCATCCAGCAAATTTCATCCGTTTTCATAGATAATTTCATCGTTGTTTGATTGTTATAGCTATTTTTTCATCTGATTCTTGATTTTTGATTTGACACAGTTTTACATCACCTTTACATGTCATTCACACCCATAAAAAAAGCTAGCCTTACCTAACCTAACCTTATGTACGGTTTTCAGTTATTGATATACACATATGAGCCCCTCCACATGGTTCTTCATAAAACTTTCATCTGACTTCTTTCTACTTTGTGGTCACTCTCGACCCATATTTGTTAGCAGAGAGGCCAGATTTAAATCTTATATGGTTTGAATGCTACAAGTATTTCATATATGTATCCAGTTTCCCACAATGAATACTTCGTCTTGAACTAGGTCCACCACATTTACTTCAATATCTTCTTACAATACATCCTTTGACGACATGCACGGCTGATTTGTCTTTTTTCCCTTTAATTTTCATATTCTTCACGATGACTTCGTTTCAGATCTCGCCACACATTACACGTGGATTTATGTTTATTCAATTTTATTTATTTTTTGCATAGATTGAAAGCCCCCGTTACCCCATTACTTTCGAATAAACGACGACTCAAGCTATACCCCATCCTTCCATAACAGAATCACAATCTTGACTGAACAAGATCTGATCGGATTCTGATTTTTATCCCACCAATCTGTGACATATCTTGAACATTCACCCCAAGATAGATTTATGGCAATGTTTAAAGTTGACATGAGCGATATTTTGAGTTTCGTTTCATACCGTGAAACATATTCTTCCACTGATTTCGACAATTCGATGTATGCAATTCATTTCCTAACCTATGTGTTCTAGGATAATATAAACATTTGATCAAGTGTTGACACGGTTTATAACTGATTAAGGGTTGACACGGTTTATAAATACAGATAGTGCTGGATTTATCAATACTTTCAAACTCATTCATTTAATTGCTAACAACATTGTTCGTACATACAACTAAACCCATCATCACGATGTTTCAGTTATCTCTCAAAATTGTTCATATACTCCAGCATATCTTTGATGCGAATACCGAAGGCTGTTCCGTTCCCGTGCGTTCACAAATGAAGTGCTTCTTCTTCTTGAACCTTAATTATTCGAAGCTTCTCCAATTCAAAGTCATTCTGATCTTCATCATTGAGGAATTGCTGCATACGTTCCAGATTTTCTTTTGTTCATAGGTAAAATCTGTTTTCCACTACCTCAGCTTCATTACAGTTATGATGATTTTCCACTTGAATCATATTAATTTCGAGATTTGCTTCCTTATATACCTTGAACTTTGTTACATACGACTGTAACCCGTCGACATTAGTTACCCTAATCCGATTTCCTATTTCCCTCATCCATATATGAATGTTATCTCCTACTCTTTTGATTCTTATTTAACCCATTCTGAGATAACTTATATTTTCAACCCTAGTCAATATTTGTTTGATCCGACTCATATCATCTTTGGAGATTTCTTCTTCCAAAACAAGTCCACAATTTTTTTGCCACTTGAACATTCATTGTTGTCTATTTGAGGATGAGCCGTCCTGCTACACTTACACTCGACGTAAACAATCACTCCAATCTTGGCATGCAGCTATTTATCATAATGCGAGTACATGCCTTTTTTTGCGAAACATTAGGCCTATCATCGCTCGCCTTGGTCATCATCTGTGTATGGATGTATGTATGCATGTATGTACGTGTATAGGGGTGTGTACGTACGTGCATGTGTATATTAAAGCGTATGTACGTGTACATGAGTAAAAAAAATGATAACATAAACTAAAATTCAATACAATTTTTAAATTCAAAATTTCAATAAAATTTCGCATTGTTTCGACGCCCGGACAAAGCCAAGTCTGTCTATTGAAGTGTTACGACGAGTGTAAGTGTAGCAGGACGGCTCATCCTCAAATAAACACCAATGAATGTTCACGTGGCAAAAAAAAAAGCTTACGTGTTTTGTAATAAGAAATCTCCGAAGATGATACGAGTCGGATCGAACAAATATTGACTGGTGTTGAAAATATCAGTTACCTCAGAATGGGTAAAACAAGAATCAAACTAGTGGGAATGATTTGGAAGTGGCCAAAATTAGTTTAGGTGTTTTGGAAGAAGAAATCTCCGGAGATGATATGAGTCGGATCGAACAAATATTGCCAAGTGGTGAAAATATCACTTATATCAGAATGGGTAAAATTAGAATCAAAATAATGGGAGATAACATTCATGTATGGATGAAGGAAAAGGGAAGTCGGATTTAGGTAACTAATGTCGACGGGTTACAGTCGTTTGTAACAAAATTCAAGGTAAATAAGAAAGCAAATCTCGAAATGATACGATCCAAGTGGAAAATCAAAATTTTTGTAATAAAGCTGAGGTAGTGGGAAACGGATTTTACCTATCAACAAAAGAAAATCAGGAACTTATATAACAATTCCTCAATGATGAAGATTAGAATGACTTTGAATTGGAGAAGTTTCGAATACTTAAGGTCAAGGAGAAGAAGCACTACATTTGTGGACTCACAGGAACGGAACAGTCTTCGGTATTAGCATCAAAGATATGCTGGAGTATATGAAGGATTTTGAGAGGAAACTGAAACATCGTGATGATGGGTATGGTTGGATGTACGAACCATGCTGTTACAAATCAAAAGAATGAGTTAGAAAGTATTGATGAATCCAGCAAGATCTGTAATCAATACTAATAATGCAGTAATAAACCGTGTCAATCCTTAATCAAATGTTTATATTATCGTAAAATTCATAAGTTAAGTAATGAATTGCATACCTCGAATTGTCGAAATCAGTAGCAGAACATGTTTCACGGTATGAAACGAAACTCAACATGTCGCTCATGATAAATTTAAACATTGTCATAAATCTCTTGGGAGTGAATGTTCCAGATGTGTCACAGATTTGTAGGATATAAATCAGATTGTGATCAGATCTTACTCAGTCTAGATAATGATTCTATTGAGGAAGGATGAGGTATAGCTTGAGTCGTCGTTAGTTCGAAAGTTATGGGGTAACGGGGGTTTGTAATCTACGAAAAAAAAGAAATAAAATAGAATAAACATAAATCCACGAGTAATGTGTGGCGAGATCTGAAACGAAGTCATCGTCAGGAATATGAAAATTAGAGGAAAGAAAAGGCAAATCAGCCGTGCGAGTCGTCAAAGGATGCGGTGTCAGGATATATTGAAGTAAATGTGGTTGACCTAGTTTGAGACGAAGTGTTCGTTTGTGTGAAACTGGATACATAAATAAAATACTTGTAACATCCAAACCATCTAAGATTGAAAATCTAGCCTCTCTGCCATCTAATATGGGTCGTGGGTGACCACGAAGTAGAAAGAAATTAGGTGAAAGTTTTATAAAGAACCGTGTGGAGGGGTTCATATGTATGTATCAATGACTGAAAACCGTACATAAGGTTAGGTTAGGTTAGGTTAGTTTTTTTTTGATGGACGTGAATAACATGAAAAAGTGATGTAAAATTGTGTCAAATCAAAAATCAAGAATCATATGGAAAAATAGCTATAACAATCAAACAACGATGAAATTATCGGTGAAAACGGATGAAATTCGCTAGATCAAAATTGGAAGTGTGTATCAAAACTGCAAAGGATAGATCAAAATGTAGAGTTCAGTAGAGATATTTGTTATGCATTAATCCTTAAACACTGAAAATCATATGCAAGCATGAAAAGTCTATCGAAAATACATAATTTCTTGGATACAATAGGTTAGGTGTGGTTAGGATGATTAGTTCTTTTAACATAACATACCGTGAAACTGATCCACTCGATGAATAAGTATCATACGTAAGCAGAAAATCTCGAAAGATGATAGATAATTCTTGGTTAAGTTGGTTAGGATGACTGTATCTTTGAACCTGATATCGCGTGAAACTGTTCCACATTAAAAAAGTGTGACTAAAGAAGCAAGGAATTTTATTATAAAGAGGTAAAATGCCTCGGATGTTAACCGATTCTGTACATGTAGACAAAATGTGTGTGTATGTCTACACTATGCCGGTATCAACCGTGTATACGCTATACATTATATCGGCATAGGCCGACATATGCCAGCATCAACCGTGTATACGCCATACATTATATCGGCATATGTCGACATATGCCAGTATATGTTGTCATCAACCGTGTAGACGCCATTCATTATATCGGCCTATGCCGACATATGCCGGCATCAACCGTGTATACGCCGTACATTATATCGGCATATGCCGACATATATTCATTGATATTTGATCAAAGTTGTCGTACCTTGATATATATTTCGCTATATATGTACCTTAGACATGGTTTATATCCTAGATCTTGTTGACTTCGGACCTTACATAACAGATCTGTTGTAAATATGTTAGAGTGGATTTACTGAATATTTATTCTAATAGACAAAAATGGTAAAAACAACACATACAACATTACAACAAAAAATCTCATTCCAACAATAAAACCATATTTAAAACTTGCTAACGCTTTAACACCCGTAACAATCACTGACTTATGAGGTAAGCTTACCTAAACGTTTTGAAATCTATACTCTACTAACGAGCGATCACCTAACATTACTTGAAACTAGTCGATATTACTGGACTTGTAACAAGCAAAGTGAAAGAATATACATATGTAGGTACATAAACTGAAAACGATTGGTAAAAAATTTAGAGTCAAGTGAATAGATTTGATGTGAAAAGAGCTTAAATCAAAGAAGAAATACATAACATAAGTATGGAAACGGGAAGAAATATGAAATCCTTGGCTAGATTAGGTTTGGATGAGTTAGGTTTACGGCTATCATCACAAACCTTTAGTGAAAAATGCTATAGGGGATATTGCGAACGCTCAAATAAGACAGATATTCTGGATTGGAACGCAATCTCGTAGCAAAGCCTAAATTAAGCAATAACTTCTATGTATGCAACTGCAAACGTAGCACAAGCATTTATATAAGTAAGACTTGCGGGATTAAGCATCTAGTAATGACATACGAGCGGATAACATAATTGAGATGTACATTAAATTATTAAAGAATTTTAACACTAACTCTACACAAATCCGGTACTGATTCTTCAAGACGACATGGATCCGGACCCAAATCCAATGTCGATTTGGGTCCGGATCCATATACACATATATTCCTAATAAACTTATATTCCTATAATAACCAATTGAAACATACAACAACAACTATAAAATTAGCTAAATAAGATTCTCTACTCTACCCTAACCGACATTGATCAACTATGATATACGGCGTATCCTGCTGTACCCTAAAGGATAAATCCTACACCAATATGGAAGGAGTTTGGTCAATCAATACATGATGCCGATGTACACTACCGATCTTGTAATAAATAGAAATAATTTTGCACTTTAACTCCTAAGGTGATCTGGTTCATGAAAAATCAAATACTAACATAACAGCTATACCGAAAATATCTGACATCTACCACTGAGTTAATGCGAATAATGTTATTTTTACTACGATAACTTTTCAATTCTATAACAAATTCCTAGACCTAACTGATGCTATGCTTCTAGTAGGAGAAAATCAAAGCCCACTGTGTCATAACAACGAACTCTACAATGCTTTACTAGGTCACTCCCCAGCAAATTACTCCAGAAATATAACAAATTTAGAGGCAACACCCAGTTATAATACAATACCTTTGACGTACCATGCATCTGTTTAGTCCAGCATCTCTGAACAACGTCGAGCAAAGTCACATCCTGGACAAAGCTAAGAATCTATACACAGGTACAGTGGTTAAAAATGGGCCTGACATGTGTCTCAAAGAGTGTGACTATAAAAACCCAGGCATCTGTTCACTGATGACCTAAGTAAACCCCTACATCGAATAGCAGCTTGTCGGATACCCTCTCAAACAAACCTATGGAACTTCAGATCGACTTCCACAGAAATTACAAAATTCGTGTTGAACATGGATGAACTCCAAATGACAACCAAAGAGTGTAAACCACCTCTACACCAGTACCCCTCCACTCAGTAAATAGCTTCGAAACAGTACACTATACACTTGCTAGGGTTCAATGACGAAATTCCACAAAAATACAGTAGGGACTTACACCTCTTCAACATACATTCCTATGATTATCATGGGAAAAAAATCATACAACGATACCTATATATAATAGCCAAATAAGATTCTCCACTCTGCTCTAATTCACATTAAAAAATGTAATACACTAAGGGTATCCATCACAGTAAATCGGAAATAAACGCAAACTCAACGAGATTTTACCTATGGGACACCTCTAATTCCTCCTAAATATTGAAGAATGATCCTAAAATAAGTATTCAATAACCTAACAGCAAGACAGAGTTTGTGACGAATGGTATCTTCTATATGTTTAATAACTAGGTCAAACATTGTACCGGGATGTAAGAAAATATTTAAAACAATAAAAATAAACAGCATGTAACTAAATTATACCTGAAATTTTTTTCAACATCGTAGATACAAACTTAATATTCCTATAATCGAATAAGTAATCAACAGATTGCATTGAAGATGGAAACTGTACAGTGAACATAAAAAACTCAAAGACACATACTAAAACGGTCGATCTATAATAAAATAAGAAGAATGATGCAATAGCCGACCAATTATGCCTGAAATAGTGTGCTACATGGACGATGTAAACCAAAAATACCATAAAAACCCTGGAATTGTACAAGATAACTATTAAAAAAAAAAAAATCAACCGATCATTACTATGTATACATAACACAATATAATAACTTACAATTTATCCATATTGTTCAGCTGCTCTCGCTATTGGAACACCGCGTCAAGGGAACACCGATATATCTGGCTCAAAACTGGATAATGCGTTATGGAGTATACAGAATCTCGTAACGAAGCTGCTACATCAATCTAAAATACAAACATTAACTCGTCAACTGTCAGACAAATAAACAGTACTATTCGGATCGATATTATATACATATGAAATAAATAGATGGAAAAACACAAAAAATTGCCAAATTCAATATCAAGCATCCGACCGCCATGAATGAGTCAATTATACTGTTGGGTGTATCTCTTTTGAAGGAATGTTTCAATCGCCTTTTTATATGACATCTTTTTCTATGTGTGCGATAGCTCGCAATAGAGAAAAATGAATGAAAGAGTTACTGCAGAAGTAAGTAAAACAAAGCGCAAGGGTACTGATAAATATAATCGCAGAAAAAATTACAATAAACTAGTTTATGCCACGTGTAAATTGATCAATATCGAAAGAAGTATAAATTACACCAAGGTTGAAAAATTCAATATGAACGTGTCCGGAAATCAACATTCGTGCAAGCGGGAACTGTGTGGAGTCTTAACCTTCAATACTGCAAGTAAATAATTAAGTAACTGTTAGATTTAATATCAATAAAAATTATCTGATAAATGTATGTTGTCATTACCCCCATGAACATTCAGAGGAGCAGCATTGAAAATGCATATATGCAGCATGACATGCAACAAAATTGCAATACAGTATGCCCAGCGTTGAAATGCACAAACCTATATGTAGACGATCTGTTTATAACCTATTAACATAAAAAAAAATATAATCTATTAACATTTATAACCTATTAACAAACGAATAATCCGAATGCGTCACATCCGTTCCCTCCACGCCGCACGCATTCGCGTCGCCCGCTGACTCTAGATTGCACGTTTTGCGCCGCTGACTCCGGTCAATCCCTACCCCACCACTGACTCCGGTCAAGATGGTATTTTAGGTTAGTCATCAGTGGATATTCACACCCATATATACTACTCTTCACCATCACATACCAACCAACACCATGTGAAGCTTGCTCCTTTCTCTATTAAACGAAATCAGGTTTTACTATAAGAAAATGGGAAAAATATAGATTTTTTATGGAATTTGGTCTGAAAATGAAAGCTGACAGACGAGCTGACGGCCGATATTCCACCTTTAATTTTAAGGATGGGTTATCGCCGGTCTATAATATATTTATATTTGCTCACAATTTTTCCTAATTTAACAGAATTAGCCATGTTCAAATCAAAGTCTCATCCAGCGCCAAAATTTACGTGTATGTATCACGAGGGAGGCATATTTCTCTGTTGAAGTTCATCATATATGAGACTTAAGAAATTAATCAGATACTCAATACATCAAAACAGTTTCGATAAGATCAGAAAGGATTAATGAAAGACAATGTACTTGGAATAAATAATTTTAATATTACTGTCTATTGGAAGCGTGCAGTAAGCATGGAGAACATGAGGCCGATGTTGCACCAAAGGATAGAATAATTTTCATAAATTTGATTAGAATTAATATTATGTCAATCAGGGTCCGATTATACAACGCGTAATGCCACTCTATTCTTAGCTAATCAAATAGAAGCAAAATTGTTTAATTAATTCTAATAATATAAAAATTACATGTAATGTTATTATTGGACTTATGTACATAATAGGAAGCATCCACATTCGCACGTATTGTAATAACATGTACTATTTATAGCTTCACATAGGAAAAGTTAGACAATTGTAACCACAGTATTGCGAAAAGTATACAACCATACTGAAAAAGTAGGCTCATCGAATCGATTCGAATTTCTTGCTATAACAAATTGTTTTCATTGACGATCAATCAAATTTGCTATGGTTTGAAAATATTTTATTACCAATCTATAGAGTAACTGGAGGTGATAGGAAAAGATAACTTTTAATGACCAAATTGCAGATAGTGAGTCATATTTTTATTGGTGAATTCAGAACTAAAAAAAATAACCCGTCAAATAGCAAGCAAAGATGGTATTGCATGACAGCCACAACCAAGTTATGACGGCACGAGTGAGAATACATTTTTTCATCAACAAACAAGTGTAATTGTCGTGAACCGAAGATAAAAAAATTAGTATAAGATTTTCTGTACGTAAGGAAATTCAAATTTCGTTTCATGACAAAAAAAAATCGACGACAAGGAATATTCTGTAGTTCGATAAAACCTGCCCGGTGAAGATTCTTCACCTGCCCGGTGAAGAACTTGCCTAGAGCATCAGCGTATTTGAACAATAAAAATAAAACATCTGTGAGGTTACATTTAGCAGTTGTAAATTCCTTGGGTACCTCGAGTTATGACCGTCAGAGAACATGAATGTCGCTCGGAGAGGCAGAATTTAAATACAAACCATTGAGAATTTTCACCACAGATAATTTTGAACAGCATAGAACAATTTACCATCGATTTTCCTTTGTTCATGTTCAAGTAATTTCTTAGTTGTTGATATTTACTTCTTGATATAAATGTTTGTAACATTTTTGAGGAGCACGGCCTAGTCATTAATACGGCATTCAATTATAAAACAAGTTAACCATGGCATATCACATTGACAGTTAGTGAATTTTATACTTCATTCACAATAAAAATATGTTTGGAATGGGATGGACAAGGTTGTGGATAGATCGTTTCATCTGTTCATGCTCAGAGTGATCATTTGTTAGTGTCGTGCAATAATTTTGAAATGAAAAAAATGCGATTCAAAATAATATTTTCTCAATCAACATGCGTGTCTCTGTTGTTGAAGAAAAATACAACAAATTTGTATCGATTGTTGATTTATTTGAGTCGCATAATGATTTATTTGTATCACATGTTAATTTAATTGTGTCGCATGTTGATTTATTTGCATCGCATATTTATTTGTTGATTTGTTGTTGTTGATTTGTTGATTTGTTTGTGTCATAAAGAGTGCAACAGAATTGGCAAAATTCTAACAAAAAAGCATATGAATGTATGAAATGATTATTTGTAAACATAAATATTCATTAGTGTATCGCACCTCATATGCCTTTTAGAATGCGTCAGATACAAACTATTAATTTGGGCAAGTTATGCAAGCGAACGTCCTTAGTTGCCATCAGCTCGGCCTGTGACTAATCTTGATTTAACCTGAAAGGCGCCAACACAAACGATTCTGTCGCAATTCCATATTAAACAATTAACAATAAATTTTCACATCATCGCTTGTACGAGTGTCTAAAATTTATCTAATACACTTTACTAATGTATGCATTTCGTTCGTTTGTATTTAGAGACCAGGATCTTTTATCGCTTGCTCAGCAACTGAGCCCTTTGTTGGCACTTTCTGCTTTGATTGTAAGTATTTTTTTTGCACGCTACATTTAACTGTCATAGGCTGGTTCTAATCGTCATGGATGATATTTTGAATTTCATGCAAATAACTGTGAATAAAATGTACACTCAATGTTACGCTGCTTGTCGGATTATAAGGATAAGTGTTCTTTTGTTAACAAAGCGGTGTTCCAGAAAATGTCCTCACAAATATTATTGAAAATCCTTAGACCGCCTATCATTGATTTGTTTTCATTGGAGCACTAGAATAGTTTGAAGTTAATTGAGATGGCAGTGGATACCAATAGGATAGGCCAATGTTAGGCAAGACAACAATGTTTTTTCATGGTCGAGAAAACTAAATCTACATGAAACAGTACTAGATGTTCACATGAGTTATAAGTCGCAGTTTCGGTTTCAAGTTGAATGATGATTGGTTTGTTGTTACCACAACAAGAGCATTGGGATTATCTATTAGTACACAATTGGAAGCCATGGACAAGTGGACAGGTTTGTGCAATTGGGTTACATAACAGACTCAGTAAACAGTACTCCGCAAGGAACGTTGTTTGCAAGGCTAACAGTTACCTATCCTGTGCATGGGGATCGGCACTGCATATAAGTGATAGTGAGAAACCTAACCTAAATATTGACTTCAGATGCAGACAATCATAATGTGTTGAGGAAAAGAAATGGTATTCAAATTCAGGTTGGAAAAGCATTGCCATAAAACCATCCGGTGTGTTTTCTCTGAAGACCTTAATTTGTACGTATTGAAGCGCACGTTTACCTAATAGTGCAACGGCGGCAGTTTCTTAGCCGAAAAAATAATCTGTTGTCTCCGAGTTGTGATCGCTTGTAAACAACTCACATTTACCTCCGGGACACAATTTACGAGAGCTGCATCGTCGGCCAACTGTCGCCAACAGGCAGGCCGACGATGACTCACCTCTAAATTCAAAGTGGCTTCATTACGAGTGCTGCATTGTCGGCCAACTGTCGCCCACAGGCGGACCGACGACAACACATCTCTAAATTGAAAGTGGCTCCATTTACGAGTGTTGCATTGTCAGCCAACTGTTGCCCACAGGCGGGCCGACGATGACACACCTCTAAATTGAAAGTGGCTTTATTTACGAGTGCTGCATTTTCGGCCAACTGTCGCCCACAAGCGGGCCGATGATAACACACCTCTAAATTGAAAGTGGCTTCGTGAGTGCGGGTTCATAAGTAGTAATTAAAGAGAGTAGCAGACTTGGCAGGATCCTATAGTTTGAAGGCGGGTATCCAAGGCTGATCTTGGATTTCCCGAGTCTCATCACCGCTATTGGCTGACAAAATATACACCATACGAGTTTTTCAAGGCAAATTCCATTGGAAAAGATCTCTTGTTACTCTGACCACTCGAGGCCGCCGTACTTTGTTGTTTCTCTTGATTGGTGGTTGTGCTAAGCAGGCGTATCCATGGAGAACTTATTGTTCCACGGGCGTCACGCCAGGGAGTCCGCCCACCGCAACTCGGATGGTGTAGCTGATCCTTCCTGATATAAGCTGCATAAGATGCAGACAAGACAAGGATCATTAACATTCTTTGCGGAATTAGTAACACAACACAATATGTATTAAAGATACATCCAGGATGTATGGTTGGAAAAGTCTATGTATAATATTGTTTCTATTGTGAAATTCATAGCCTTTATAAATTGACACGGATCTGACACAAATATTGATATAACATATATTAATGTTCTAACCGTTCTAAGCCATTCATGTCATATCGACCAGTTAGCAGCTAATATACCTCTGCAATAGGTTGTATATACAACAGACTCAATGAAAATACTGCATTAAATATTTTTAAAGCAAAAATTGTTCTGACTAATAGTGCTAGGGATGGTCATAAAACATAATACAACAGTTCCCTCATAGTTTTAATCTCATTCAGATTTCATTAATGGAGCTAAAAGGATTTACGTTTGTTTTCTTGTACTAGAATTCCTTAATTCGTACCTGTTTTCTAGATTTGACTATTGTAGAAAGTTGCCGGTGCCCTCTTGAATCTTGGTCTTCGAGCCTGCTCAGAAAAGTAATTCCCAAATTAACCTGTTCACAAGCCACCATACGAGAGTCCCAACAAATACTTTTGCAACGAGACAACGAATCAAACGGGAATTATTTTAAAGAGTTTATAAGTAAGCAGCATTATGAAGAGGAAGACTTCGTCTGATATTAGATGCTGCTTATCAGTAGTACAGTGTCATTTAATGACCCGACGGAGGCTGGTCTGGTCTTTATCCGAGCTCGTCCCTCGCCTCGAGCATGGATGGAGCGAGGTTTCTGCTTGTCTTGTCTCTGCTTGACCCGTGAACCGTTGATAACAGTCCTACGCACATCACAAGTCTTTGGAGATTTGGGACTGGCAAGGTATCGATCCTCGTATCGACTTACCTGTCTCCTCCCTTGTCCACCGGGTTTGACTCGTTCTTGATGCTACTAGAGTTTCAAGTCTTCTCCTGTCCACAGGTTTTGAGCCGTTCTTGATGCTACTAGAGTTTCAAGTCTTCTCCTGTCCACAGGGTTTAAGCCGTTCTTGATGCTACTAGAGTTTCAAGTCTTCTCCTGTCCACAGGATTTGAGCCGTTCTTGATGCTACTAGAGTTTCAAGTCTTCTCCTGTCCACTGGGTTTGAGCCGTTCTTGATGCTACTAGAGTTTCAAGTATTGTCTTGTTCACCGGGTTTGAGCCGTTATTGATGCTACTAGAGTTTCAAGTCTTTTCCTGTCCACTGGGTTTAAGCCGTTCTTGATGCTACTAGAGTTTCAAGTCTTCTCCTGTCCACAGGATTTGAGCCGTTCTTGATGCTACTAGAGTTTCAAGTCTTCTCCTGTCCACAGGATTTGAGCCGTTCTTGATGCTACTAGAGTTTCAAGTCTTCTCCTGTCCACTGTGTTTGAGCCGTTCTTGATGCTACTAGAGTTTCAAGTATTGTCTTGTTCACCGGGTTTGAGCCGTTTTTAATACAACTAGAGTTTCAAGTCTTCCCTTGTCCACAGTGTTCGAGCCGTTCCTGATGCTACTAGTTTAAAGTATGGAATTTTATTACCTCCGCATCGTAATACTATACCACCATAACCTCAACCATGGGTTTATTTAATATTTTACACATCATTGGTTTCATGCATGATGATGTTATAAATGGGCCGGCTTGATGCCCGCATGATAAGTAATATCACAATCTGATCATAATCGTATAAAAAATTGCAAGTGTGAAAGAAAATACTTGTTGTCAGATCTCTTCTCATATACATCATTCGGATTGGGCCTATCCATCTATAAATCGTGTTATATTTTCTCGAATTTTTATAACTGGTATTCCAAGTTACACACTCAGCTGTGGTCAAAGAAGCGATTCGTTACGAGATTTTAGAGGTGCACTAGACTTTGAAACTCTCCCCACTTCGTTTTGCTAGGTTAGTGTTAGACAATTTGTCAATACTTTTTTAGAAAGCGCTCTGTAGAAAAAAAATGGTTGAAAAATATCCTGAGAAACCTTAGTTCCTCGACCAAGAAGAATTCCGTCCATTTGCGTTCAAGTTCAACAGTTGAATGCGACCGCTGATCCAAGTAATTTAATGATCCCGTGAATGAGCAAAATGTATATATTGTTAGGAAGCCCAACTACTGTATACCAACAATCACTTGTTCTATGGAAATTAACCAGCTCGGAGAGCTTGCGCTGAGTAGTAATAGTACTAGAACGTGTTCACACAACCAGAATGGCAAAATGTTCTACTTCTTCAAAATGCTGGTCATTCGTGAACATTTCTTCAGATGTTCATTGTTAATACGCTCCAGAAATTACATTAGAATATTTTGACGCTTTAACTACTCCATGTTATTAAATGGACCCTATTCCACCGATATAAATTGTAAACAGAATTTCGATGACGCGAAATTTAGTGCACCTTTAATGGACCGTTACTTTGAACTGAGGTAGGTATTGATTCGATTCAAGCCAATCACTGATAATATCTACTTGCAGGTAAGTTATCATGAATGTCTTTCACTCACTTGGGCATCGCTAATGGTAACAGTAGCTGATGGTATGAAGGCGGCCACCCTGCGCCTCCTGAGCAGAGGAGCGACACTGCGGCGTCCCCTGGAGGACCGGGGTAGGAACTCATCGCTGTCATCTTCTTCTTCTGACCGACTGTCGAAACGATGGCGTCCGTTTGAGCTGCTGGCGACTCCCTGTTCAACGCCAACGCTGTGATGTATAGCGCCAGCCAGCCGGGGGTTGTTGTAGAATTGCTGGGAGAGTCAACAAGTTCTTATGAGCCGCGAGAGGTTTTATTATTAGTTAAGCAATGCGCCAATTTGTTGAGTATAATGATTATCCAAAATGCACTTTCCAGCGTCATCAAGGAAACTGCACGCCTGTCAAGCCTATCTTATAACATGCGCTATGACAGCTCATCACTGAATTATGAATGGACTCCACAAATGGGGACATTTACTGTGAGAATGTAGCTTTGCATGTTGGACCTCAAAATGGCGTCAATGAACTAAATTGAATTAAGGAGGTTCATCTTCACCCGATATTTGATATAAACCTCAGTGAGCTCCTCCGTTGGGCGCGAAGATCATCAATTCTAATGTTTCGTACTCCAATATATGCGATATTAGCAACCTAATCGAAATTCATTTTCTTATTGTGGTACTTATGCATGCTCGTACATACGGGAAACATAATGAATAGTGATTTTATTTTTCACCTTCCTCAATCATTTCTTCTTATTTTTCTAGTGGAAAGGAAGGATTTATTCGCTGCTCTGCCTAAGCTCTATCTTTCGTGCTCTTTGATTAACCCACCAAAGTAGATCGAGAGGTGAAAGGACTATTTAGTTTTTGTTGCTACTTAATGTTGACGTTGCTTCGTCCAGGCCGGTATTTTTACCGAAAGCGATTAACTTTTTTTCGTCATGAGGAGTCAGTGGGGATTAAAAAAAAAGTCAAGCCGCCGCAATTGCATTCCACCTCATTAGAAAGTGATTCACAATGTTGGCTGTTTGATGGCACAAAGGACATGTGGCTCGAACGGTGTCATGTCTGCGTCAATTAGATGTTTGTGAGTTATTCACGAGAGTCCTTTGCACAAGCGACTGATGAATACTTGGTTTCTTCTGTTGAAAAAAAATTATATTTACCATTCTCCAACTAACGGTTTGATTGAATTCGTTTTTTGACAGCTCTGTTGCCACACGTCATTCTACTGGAATGTTATACAAGAGTTAATGACAGCGAACAAATCCCGGCAGTGTACGGTGTTCATGATGAGTGGAAGCCATTTTAGCAAGGGAGTCTTTATTTCACGTAGAGAGAACGTGTTCATGCAGAGTTTTAAGCCAGGTGAGGGCACTTGGACTGTCTGAGAAGATGACGTAATTAGGAAGGCGATGTGTTTTAAAAGTTGTGATGGCTAATTCAGATGCGCATGAGGAGAAACCAGAGGTTTATTATAAAAGGGTAGCCAAATGTGAGGTTGTCCCAAGCCCAGCGGCAACTCCCACACCGGCGACAGTAACGCGCCTGTCAGTGTATACTTGGTCGATTGTAATTTCGCTCCCGAAAGCTATTCAGGTGGGCTATCCGCTATTGAGAAGGACTTTCAGTAGACAGAAACTTCCGTGTTATCTATTATCACTCCCCTTGGGTCTGTTCTCTCACATCCCCACATTTCGTGGTAGTTGATAATGTTTTCAAGTAGGAGTCCAGGAGGAGGCAATTGGTGAAACAGTTTTATCATCAAAGCGTCCGGATGACGGTGACTTCGTGACGAGTTGATAGACACAATTGTTAAAGGCTTTGTAATGCCTGTCATCACAGTGACTCGTTGGAGTTCTGTAAAATCTTTGTAATGCCTGTCATCACCGTGACTCGTTGGAGTTCTGTAAAGGTTTTGTAATGCCTGTCATCACAGTGACTCGTTGGAGTTCTGTAAAATCTTTGTAATGCCTGTCATCACAGTGACTCGTTGGAGTTCTGTAAAGGCTTTGTAATGCCTGTCATCACAGTGACTCGTTGGAGTTCTGTAAGGGCTTTGTAATGCCTGTCATCACAGTGACTCGTTGGAGTTCTGTAAAACCTTTGTAATGCCTGTCATCACAGTGACTCGTTGGAGTTCTGTAAAATTTTTGTAATGCCTGTCATCACAGTGACTCGTTGGAGTTCTGTAAGGGCTTTGTAATGCCTGTCATCACAGTGACTCGTTGGAGTTCTGTAAGGGCTTTGTAATGCCTGTCATCACAGTGACTCGTTGGAGTTC
>SDVV010004236.1:0-20409 GCA_016164225.1 Gammarus roeselii
AACTGAGTCCAAAACAGGGTAAAATTACCATCTCTTTAACCAATGTAACCACGGCTAAATCGTTACAGAATGCCATATATATATATATATATATATATATATATGAAACTACCAAAATGATGCAACAACCGTCTCATTATGCCTGAAATAATGTGGAAGATGCAAACCTAAAATACCCTAAATTGCCTAAAACTGTATGAGTTAACTGATCGAAATTCCGAAACCATACAAAATCAACAAAACTCAATCGATCATTACTAAGTATACATAACATATTATTTTACCTTACAGTAAATCCCTATCATTCAGGTATTTTCGCTATTGGAACACCGCGTCAATGGAACACTGATATATCTGGTTATAACCTGGATAATGCAATATGGGTAGACAGATTTTCGTAACGAAGATACAGTATCCTAAGAAAAAAATATACATTAACCCGCAAACAACCTGACAAATAATCCTTACTATTTCTAAAGCTATTATATACATAAGAAATAGATAGATGGGAAACACAGAACCTTGCCTGGAATCCTACATTCAGGCTGGTACAAACAGGGCCGTTCGCACACTAAGGCTGCAAATTGAGTTATAAAACATGCCTACCATACTAATCCTATAAAATAAAATATAGTGATAAATGAACAAAACAGTTAAAAATATCCCAACCCCCAACGCTACGAACCCCCCAATCAAGCATCGAATGAGTTAATTATATTCTTGAGTGATTCTCCTGTAAATATTGTATCTATTTACCTTCATCGGTTAGCTCACAAAGAAATACGAATGAAGGGGCTACAGCAGAGGTAAGTAAAACTTAACGCAAGGGTACTGATTAATACAATATCGAACATCGTAGAAAATGATATCGAGGTTGAAAATTAATCATAAAGGTGTCCGGAAAGTGGGGCTTTTTGATATATAATACTATACATAAATTATTATCAATAAAATTCCTATAAACGTATGTTTGTCAATACCCCAAAAAACATTCAGAGGACACAGCATTGAACATTCAATATGACATGCAACGAAGTTGCAATATCCCCCAATCCTTGAAATTCTAATACTCTTATGTAAATATATAACCCGTTAACATGTATAAGCTTCCCCGCTCCCCGTTTCTGCGCGAACCCCCGTACGGCCGCTTGTGTCAAGGTTGCATGAGTTGCACCCTACCCCCCGCCCCGCCCAAAAGTAACTCTAGAATGCCCTTTTCGTATCACTTGTATATACAGCTGGGTGAAGCATTTCTCGCTCCCGCGAGCTCAGCTCTGCCTCAGGCAGCTTGATGCGGGCCGATCAAGCGATATTGTTGTAAAGAATACTAGTGAAAACTTGAGTCAAATTCCAGGCATTTGATTGATAACTTGGACAACATTGCCAGATGGATATTTTTAGCCAAAAAACAGAACATTTTTCTAATTAGGTTATTTTTCGCGAGCATGTATTATGTCATAGAATTGTTAATAAATAGTTTAGTTAGTTGAACAACAACCTGAAGCTTCGACTAGGTGAACCGAAACTGACGTCGTGAACAACATCCTAACACTAGAAATGTTGAACTTACGAGCTGAACAGAGTCCGTGTGACGTTGGCTTCCCATCCGACGAACTGAAGCTAGGGCAAGTCGATCAAGTTACCCGGAAATTACTTCTGAACATTGCGCTTGAGAAATCCCAATACATACTAAGCCTAAGTGAGGGAGTGATGTGAAAACTGGAGATGCATGTCACATAGATACTTAGGCACAGGTAAACTCACTTGATTAGATACATCGTGTGAAGGAAATGTGTAATCCATTAACTAATTTCTCACTGACTGAAACAGAACCACGGGCACCCGCAGGTGGAACATGGGTATGTGTTGTAACCGTATTCAATAGGGATCCCCCCACGCATAAACATGAATATAAACGTTACAGAAATGTGTTTACTACACTGACTATTATTGCTTGTAAAAATCACACTAAATAAAGTATGAAGACCTCATAAGGATATGGTGAAAAGTCTGGAAAATCATAAGTAAGCCGTGATGGTAAAACTAATATGAGTAAGGCTGATTCAATTATTATTGATGATGAGGTCATTCAATTATTATTGATGATGAGGTTTCAGTATTATTCCTGGTTCCCTAAGTTATAATCTGTTATTCGTAACAACTTTCCTTATGAATATTTTTGGAGAATGTATCACTCGGACCGCCCATCATTTAACCCTATTAGTCACGCGTGGTGATTAAAATCATACATAAAACGAATACTCGCTCATATCTCTTTAATATGCCATTATCTGTTGCTCTTCATCAAGCTAATCTCCAAATCAAATATCATCAATATGATCGTTCACTAAAATTTCGAAAATCGTTGGTACTCTGTCTACACAAAGCATAATTACATACTTCCACATGAGCGTCGGCTGCCACATTGAGACGACACGGTCTTGACTGGGTTTGTCAACTCCAGTGTGGGACTGGCTGTCTTAAGAGGAGTTTGTGTTGACAAGAGAGCGCTTCGCCTGACGCGTCGCGTGGTAAACGTTCTGTTCACTTGCTTCATACCCCTGTGTGCCGCAAATATGCCCGGCAAACTGAGTGACGATGAGATCAGGCGACTAATAGAGCAGAGCAGGTAGATGATAGTGACAGAGAAGAAGATTAGTTTACAGTGACAAGTGGCTGCTGTAGCTGCTGCTGCTGCCGCAGGTGCTCTGCTAGGCTCCGCCCACGTACACACTACAGGTTATCGCCTCCACAGCCCGCGGGTGGTCTGCTCCAGTAAAACTTTTTCAATAGGGCTTATCATTCATATTCCCTTCGCAAGATCTCATCAATTGACTATACTACAAACAAGAGAGATTTGTGCTACATATGGTGACTGAAGGTAGGTTTCCTGGTCATAACAGTTAATCAGCAACTGGTCGATGAAAATTCGTGGTTTATAAGACCTACTAAAGCGGCAACGCGAGACTCTGTCGAGACGTTTTATGACGTGCCTAATAGGGTTAATTTCTTGTACCAGAGCCCAGTAAAAGCAGTCATAAACGTATTTAAAAAAATTAGCAGCACTGTCTAGGAATACACCTCCATCATTGTAATTTGAGTAATCTCTTAGATTATATTAAAGCTCCATCGACACAATTCATCAGAAAGTAACTTTGCACGATTTTTCCCCCGGTGCACTTAAAATCGTGAGAAATAGTGAAATTAATACAAATAAAAACAGAAATTACATCTAAAAACTAGCGACCAATATCCGTTCTGCACGTCATAAGTGCAACTTTTGACATTTTTCTTTATCAGATTGTATTCTGATTTTGTGTCTAATAACCTGTTTAACCAAAATCAATATGGATTCCAGGCTCTCAAGGTTATAAATCATGCTATCTTAAAATTCAATTGAGATGTAATTGATGGGTTCGGTATTGAGGAATTCACAGATGCAAAATTTTTGATTGTGAACTATCAAATTATGGTACCGAACATACGGCATTATGGTGTTTGTTCCATTGACACAAATTTCATTAATGTAACCTTTTCGATAGAAACCATTAAGTGAGTCGGAATAAACAATTAGCGTATGTCAGTACGCAAAATACAGGACTACCGCGAAAATCGATCCACGCACCTTTGCTCTTCCTAATCTACATTAATGACTTGATAAACACTGACGACAGGTTGTCTTTTGCCCTTTTTTCCTGTCAAGTATAGTATACTTGACCGAAAAATTATTACTAATATGGGTAATCAATTATGCCCCATTTTAAAATGGTTCAAAAAAAAGGTGACGCTAAATGTCGACAAGACGCAGGTAATGATATTTTCCATGAGGAAGAAGCCTATTCCTTACACAGAGGTCAAATTGAAAGGTTAACGGATTGTAAATGTATCACAAGCAAAGTTTCTCGGTGTGATACCAGACGACAGACTCAACGGTTAAGATCACGTCTCTCTTGTTGCCGGAAAGGTATCCATATCATGTGGTATCCCTACCATGATCGAAATTGTCTGACAACTGCCGCAAAAGTCATCCGAACCTCAGCCTTATTAATTCCTGTCTGATTTACAAACCACCTATGTCGTGTCATTCTTGATCAAAAGTATACCATTAGATCAGCATCATATGTTAGTAGACGTGTCCACACTTTGAATCAATAACCTTGAATTACTGACGATTATTGCACTAGAAATAGATAGTCCTTTGCAATAATCTTCCTAACAATACGGATTGAAAAATTCATCGTAACTATCAATACAATCACAACTGTTTTTTTCAAATACGGGGCTGCCAAAACTTGTCATTTGATAGCTACAGTGCGTGTAGAAAATACTGAATAATCAATTAATTCTTTTATGCAATTTACCATGCCAATTATTTGTTCATCTGTGTCATTTCCTTTAGTATGTGTTTTTTCACCGTTTCACATACTCATAATCCCTTCTGTCTCATACATGTAGGAACCTGTTTAATTATCAATAATAAGCCTTTTATCCTGCAGATATACAATATGTATGTCATGTGACTCGTGTGTCAAACATCACACAGTAAATGCAATGTACAACCCATGTTGGACGGTTCTACTCTCAGATTATATATGTATGGTCAGTGTTAACAGTATATTGTCATCAGTACCTATAACGGCAGTACCTAACTCATTTTACTTAATTCCTATAAATCAATAATTCATTGTGACGTTTTCTATTGTCATGACATATTGAATATTTGAGAACAGAGCGTGTACCCCCCACAACATGCATTGAATGTGTGATGTAAAGGTGATTTTATGTATTCCTACAGCTTATAAGCTTATATAAATTATATTTAAACAGCAAATGTTGTTTCAGAACAGCTCACGCTGTCGAAGACAATATTCATTTTGTCTGTGTTGTGCTTAATACTGGTAATGTTTCCCCCTGCCATCATACCCAAAAACATTTTCAATCCTTAATCTAATATGCGATGTGTGTTTGGTAAGACATGAATGGGGGCGGGGAAGGGGGATTAGAGTTGCTCTGAAAAGATGTGTTCGTGTGTACGGGATGACGGGAACAGATCTCAGTGGGCGTGGGGAGGGGGATTAGAGTAGCTCTGAAAAGATGTGTGCGTTTGTACGGGATGGCGGGTACAGTTCTCAGTGGGCGGGGGAAGGGGGACTAGAGTAGCTCTGAAAAGATGTGTGCGCGTGTACGGGATGGCGGGAACCGTTCTCAGTGGGCGGGGGAAGGTGGATTAGAATAGCTATGAAAAGATGTGTGCGTATGTATGGGGTGGCGGGAACAGGTCTCAGTGGGCTGGGGAAGGGGGATTAGAGTTGCTCTGAAAAGTTGTGTTCGTGTGTACGGGATGACGGGAACAGATCTCAGTGGGCGTGGGGAGGGAGATTAAAGTAGCTCTGAAAAGCTGTGTGCGTTTGTACGGGATGGCGGGTATAGTTCTTAGTGGGCGGGGGAAGGGGGATTTGAGTAGCTCTGAAAAGATGTGTGCGTGTGTACGGGATGGCGTGAACAGTTCTCAGTTCTGAAAGAGTTGTTCAGAGGTTAAGTTCTGGATACCGTGTTACCTATTATTCAACATATTCAACGGCTTAGTGTGCAGTTCAAACAATTTTGAATCGTTCGTTACTTTTGGAAACTATTTCGTATTACTCATATTATAAATAACTTCATCAAAATGGAAATTTATCAAATTGGCATGTAATTTTCATGGAATTAGATACTGTGAACAATTTTTTCCAAATAGATCTATTCGACTATATATTTGGAAGGCTTTGACTGTTCATTTAATGTTGAAGCTCAACCCATTGCATTAGCGGAGGAAAATTTAGTTGCTCTCAATCTTTTTTATATACCGAATAACGACTCTTTGTGTATTGAACATTACCATCGCCACGTGCCTGACTGTATTGCCATCACCGCACGCCTGACTGTATTGCCACCTCAGCTTGTCTGATTGTATTGTCATCACCGCATGCCTGACTATATTGCCATCGTAGCATGCCTGACTGTATTTTTTTATCATCACATAGCTGACTATATTACTATCATCGCATAGCTGACTATTGTCATCAGCGCATGCCTGACTGTGTTGCTATCACCGCATGCCTGACTGTATCGCCATCATCGAATGACTGAATGTATTGCCATCACCGCAGGCCTGACTGTATTGTAATCATTGCATGCCATACTGTGATTGCTTCATCGCATTTCTAGCTGTATTGTCAACATCGCATAGCTGACTGTATTGTCAACATGGCATACCTGACAGTATTGCCATCGTCGCATGCTGACTGTATTGCCATCACTGCACGCCTGACTGTTTTGCCATCACCGCATGCCTGACTGTATTGCCATCATCACATTCCTGACTTTTTTACTGTTTGTTTATCACGCAACTTTAAAATCAAACAATCCGACTAGTTTTGTCAGTTCCAAATAGTTTTCTAGACAGACAAGTAAGAAAATGGCTCGAGGTCATGTGAATACACAAATGGAAATTACACGTCAATCAACGGACGGCACTCGACAGCTATCGCTGTAGCGTTACCAAGGGAGCTAAGTTGAAAGGCCAGCGAGGAACGTACAGGGCATCTTGTGCAGATTCTAGAAGCCAACCATGTCACTCTCATTCCATGCTCCTCTTCATTCGTGAAAACCTTTGGACACACGACGTATAGAATATACTTTTTCTGTTCTTTTTGTATGCAAAACATAGGCGATGCACGCTACAATGAACCCACCCGTTGTTGCCCAACATGATTTCGAAAGCATTCTAGAGCTTACAACGGATGGAGGAAATGTGGTCAATCTCCATAAATTGTGCAGTTATAGTTATGTGTTAGTCGATAGAAACAACAAAATTGTAGCTCAGAGCGTGGTTGATTCGACTTCATTTCCACTTAAGGAAATGGAGACGGATCTTGTTAAGCAGCTTTTGATAAATTATATGAATATATGACAAAAATTACCCTTGTATACGATACCTGGTTTAACCAAGGTAGATGTTAAAAATTATTGTAACAAAAAGTGTGTGAGTCTTGTAACGACAGATTTGGAGATGGCGGTAGAAGAAAAAAGTTCGACACCGTAACCAATACGGACAAGGAGCTGTGAGATCCTGATGTGGAAGTGACTTCTGGGAACTACATTGGTGCACAATGCCTAATTTGCAATTTGAAAAATTACTAAAAAACTACTGTATATGCCGTGAGTTGCTCACATCACGTCTGCTTATAACAGGAGATTCGTCCTGAGAGGGTTAAACCACCAAGAAATTCTAATATACGTGTTATACCAAAATAGTCTGATAAAATGTTCAGCATCAGTGTCAGCCTAAACGATGAAAGTAGCAAATACTTTGTAAAATTCATAGACTCGTTTTCGTTGCTCGACTCGAGGTTAGACAGTCTTGCCATCAATCTTAAAGACAGTGGCCATGAAATGCTCCAACTAAAATGTCACTTTACTAACCTCGCGTACAGTGACCGGGTTTTAGAACTCGCTACTGGTATAGGTGATTTCTATTATGAAACCATAACGTCAGATTCTGTATTAGACCGAACAGAGATTCCATCAAAACTGACTAATATAGTCAACTTTGAGGCAATGGGATATCAGGCTTTGTTTCTTTGTGATGTGACAAGCAGCTTAGTGTATGAGCTTGCGCGATTACATGATCATCTATCTTCTAATTGATACTCTGCAACTGGCCGAAGTCTTTCAAAAGTATAGGGGATTCATGGTTCGTGACTACACCCTGGATCCCATTCATTTCATGAGTGCCCTGGCTTTGCAATGCGAGCTCTTCTCTACGGAGGCAAGATGAAACTTGCGCTGATTAAAGCTGTTGATTTATTAAATTTGATCGTCAAAGATACAAGTGGTGGTTTTGTGACATTACCGAAAGGCCTGTTAGAGATAAACAGCAGGCAGTCACTTCTTTTATCCTGAACAACCTGTGTCAGTAGCAGCGCGATATTAGACTCAACAGTTTATGAAGAGAGATACTCAGGGAATTACTTGAGACACTTGACATGTGACACCCACTATATTACGGTGAAGTTGGACCAACATTTGGCAGTCAGGAGGTGAAGTCGATAAGTTACAATCATCAATTTGTTTTTTCCATAAGCAGTGAGTTTATTACCAGGATACCACGTTGGAACATTTAAATGAAAATATAAAAAAAAAACGCGGATCGTTCAAAACTGTTGGGGTGGGCACTGAAGATAGCTTCATCGACAAATAGAATACTTTTTAGTGTAATTTACAGACGTCATATTAAAAAGAATGGCATGACTCATCCTTGAGGAACACCAACTGTCACTGGCAACTGTTCATTTTTTGTATGTTTTTGCACTGTACATACTAATCCCTAAAGAACAAATAACATTCAACCGATGAACAAACGTTTCCGCGAACATCATAAGCTATCAACTTTGCAAACATAATATCCTTATCGACAGTATCAAATGCCCTACGCAGGTCTAGGAACGGACAAGCTCTGTGAGATAAACCAAGACACTAGCTGGGCATTTGCCAAGGCTGTATTGACCCTCTTACTAAAACCGAATTGCACACCAGACATAACATTAGCACCAATAAAAAAAATAGTTCAATCTAGTGTGGATTTCCTATCAAATAATAAGTTGAAACCAAACAGAGTAAAAAATTGGACGATATTTGTCCACACTGACCGGACTTGAGAATAGGGATAATACGGGCGTGTTTGAGAACGTTAGGGTGAACACCCAATACCATTCTTTTGTTAACTATTTGACAGCGAGGAAGATAAATTGCATGATTAACCTCAACTAAGATACAGAGGAATTTCATGAAGGTTATGAATTTTTTTTTCAAGAATTAAAATGTTTATTCATTTATTCGACATCGATTGGGGAGAGAGTGCATACGTTTTCATTTAGATGGACATTGCACGGTGGAAATGTAGCGCCTGGGGGCAGATTTCCAACAAGTTATGTTATGATAGATGTGAAATCAAGTTCAAGTGGTAGTTGAGTTCTGATCAGAGAGTGGATTACCGTTAACATTAAGTGAGATTTCACTATTGTTTGGCATGCCGACTCGACATTTCAATATGAATGGACCATGTTTTTTTTAGTCATCACGTGCTTTGAGAAACTCATTAATTTCATACAATTTGATTTTTCTTCTCAGCAACTATCTTTAACATAGTGTGATTAACATTAAATAATAAGCTTTGATTCAACAGTTCACAAAACCTGTATGTCAACAAGCTAACATTTTGTGTCAGGAGTGAACCACGGGGGATCACTTGTTCACTTATTAGTTTTCACTTTTCGAAGAGACATACTAGCAAAATACAGTCCATTGACTTTATTCAATAGAAGGTGAGTGTGTGAGCATCACATGAGCTTTGGGGTGCATAAATTTCCTCAGTACATGAACGCAAAAACATCCCAACAAAAGCGTCGACTCCGTTTTCATCATCAAAGAGTCCAAAAAAGCGACGGAAATTATTACATACATTTTGAAACTGATACTAAATTAGCAAGGGGAAAAAATCGGACGAGACACTCAATAAGCAGCTATCGAGGAGGAAAGCTTACACCCAAATCTGATGAGGCATGGAATCGATCTGCTAAACATATAGATTTATTTTAAACTAAGTGGAGGTTGACAACATATCCTCAAGTCATACCAGCCCCAAGATACTTTCGCTTCATATTACGCCGCAAGCGGGGGTTAAAGTATTGCATGCATCACTGAAAATGTATAATTATTATATTCCTTCGGCATACTTCTGATTTGTAGCCTTGCAGTTGATGCATATAATGTTACTTGCACTCTGACTTTCTTCTCATGCATACTCTGATACAAAAATAGCTTTAAAGCTAAATGTTGTTGCTAGAACTTTTGAAGGCTTGCATGAATGTCGAGAAGAAGGAAACGAGTGCTTCATGATTTGAATCCATCATTTGGACTAAATGTACTCAGAGATCTTCGCTAGCTTCTCAACTTCCTATTTCTAAGCCCTCCTTCTCTTTCGAGACTCAATACTGCATTATATTACAAAAAAATGTTTGAAACACTTGTCCTCTGCACTGATTTCCAAATGTAGTCTCGGAAATGAGAAATACTTGTCACTGCGAGGGGGATGCGCATATTGATTCGCGTCCTTGATGCGCGAGATTATTTGATTCCTTAAAATGGAAGTTGGCAAACTAGCGAGGACACTGTTATCGTTTTTAGGGCCTTGATATTGACAATAGGGCGAAATATATATTTTTTTTCGGGTCATGGACAGTATTCACGTAACCATATAGCTGCAATCGCACCAGTTCTATGAAATTCATCTTTTAATTATGATATTTGATGAATGGACCACCAGTTTCCTTCCGCTTTTTTTTCCAATATTTTGGAAAGCAATCCCCAAAGTATCAATTATTTATTTTAACTAGGATTTATGTTAAAAAAACGCATTAGTGGATAGAATGTGCTCATAACGGTAACGGTTTCGTCTTCCATCAGTTTCACAATCTCGGTGATGATGTTATTCTGTAGTCATTGAAATCAAGATAACATAAAATCAGAATGATTGACAAATTCTTCTGATCCTAGGTAGCTCGTAGAAATTATATTCACGTAATCAAGATTAGTTACAAACGTACTCACTACAAGATTTTTAGTGAGGAAATCACATGACACTGGAGGTGTAGATGTTTTTTTTTTCATTTGAAGTGCACGGAAGCTGAGACTAGGTAGGAGGGGATGAACTATGATGTTGGGTTGTTGTGTCATTCGCACTTAACACGGAGGGGTGAGGCCAACACGATGGTAGGGACGAATGAGAAGACTGACTCGGTTCCGGGGATGGACGATGAGGCTGATTCTGTGCATAGGACGGAGAGTGAAGGTGACTTGGTTCCGTACACCATGGGAGAGGTTGACTTGGTTCCAAAGACGGAGCGTGAGGCTGACTCGGTTCCGTTAACGTTGGGTGAGTTAGACTCGATCCCGGGGACGTAGGGTGAAGTGTTTCGATCCCGTGAACGGATGGCGAGTTGGGTTGCTGTGTCATTCCCATTTGTGAGAGTTGGTTGTAACTATCATCGCGTGCATTCTCTGCCCGGCCATCAGCTTCCGTGACAAAGGCACCAGCATTCCTTCCGCTCCAGAATCGTTTTTCGAATAATTAACATAACAGAGTGGATAATGAACAATTTTTCAGCATGAAATTGATTTTATGAGTACATTACTTACCTCTCGAGTGAAGATTATCTGAAGTCAGGGTCCAAGAAAATCTTCCGCACACTTGCACAAAAAGTAGCAGTGATTGTTGTTATACGTATTGGTGTAAAACCGCCTCCAATATATTTTTTTTGCAGACGTATGACAGAGATTTCCAGTTACAACACTTATTCTTAATACCCAGGCAGTTTTTTGAGGAGAAGAGGGGTAGGTCTGTAAATAAGACAGCAAGCGGCGATCGCGGAGGTCAAATCAGGACCGTCTTTCGTCGCATCAGCCAACATCACAAGCACCACCACTAGCAGCATTGAGATCATCAGACACGGCAACGTCTCGGTGATCAACAACTGCAAGTTTCAACGTTTCGGTTTTGTTGATAGTAGTGCCTCTGTCTCTGCTACTATTTCGGCATTAAAATTTATAGTAAATATTCAACGAATTAAGAAGCGTCGTCAAATTTGATAGAGCAAACTTCATCGAGTGTTGATTGTCTCTGCAAGTCTAGAGGAGCATCAGAGTTGTTTTGAACAGCAAGTCTAAACAACACCGAAGTAAAATTCTACTGACAGACGAATATAATCGCTCGAACGAAGAACGTGGAGTTACCGAGAGTTTTCTAATTCGGAAGAAGAACATAGACCAAAGAATGAAACAAACATTTACAACATACAAAATATATTTTTTAGTGACATCAGAGGCATGTCAGTCGGTCTATTGAAGTGGAATGTTTGCTACTAAAATAGCTCCGATAACAAAAAAAAATTATGCTCTATACATATTTTTTTGATTTGAATTGAATTATGATTTTTTTTTGTAGACATTTTTCACAAACATACTCGTACATATGCATGATCATATACACGTAGATTAACACGTACATGAACACATACATACATACATATACACACATATACAGATATACACATACATATAGAGAAATAAACACATTCATTCAGACATACAAACACAGCTCACGTAATGGGCGAACAACGTTAGGCCTAATGTTTTGCAAAAACAGCATAAAATCGACTTATATTAGCTTTCTGCCTTCCGAGATTGGAATCCGAGCCACGTTGAGTGTAAGTGGAGACGGACGGCTAGTCTTTATACATAAAAAAAAATGTTCACGCGGTGAAAATTATTCTACGTGCGTTGAATCAAGAAATCTCCGAAGATGGTATGAGTTGGTTCGAACAAACATTGTCTGGGGTTGAATATATTTGTTATCTCAGAATGAGTAATACAATAATCGAAAGAGTGGGGGATAAAAAGGAAGTGGAATTTGGGTTACTAATGTCAATATGTTACATTCGTACACAACAAAGTTTAAAGAAAATATGAATGTAAATCTCAAAATTGTTATGAACCACGTAGAAAATCATGACTACTGTAATAAAGCTGGAGTAGTGGAAAAATAGATTTTACCTAAGAACAACAGAAAATCTGGTCGGCATGCTGCAATTTCTTGAAAAAGAAGATCAGAATGACTTTGAATTTTATATTTATATAATAATTAAAGTTCAAGAAGAAGAATCAATACATTTGTGGAATTACGGGAACGGTACTGTCATAGGGATTCGCATTAAAGATATGATGGAGTATATGGAGGATTTTGAGAACAAGCTGAAATATAGTGAAGATGGGTTTGATTAGTTGTACGAGCCTTGCTGTTTCAAAGCAAACAAGGAAAATGTGCCAGTGGCGAAGTATGTCACCCCAACAGCCGGCTGCCGCAGTTTTTATCAGTCGACAGTGGAGATGAGGGAAAGAGCGAATACACCCTCTCGAGACGGCGATCGCCATCACGGCTGATTAGTGACGATTGTACAAATGAATTGTTCAATAAACCCCGACGCAGTTCACGTATAAATATCCGAACACACGCGTAAGGAGAAGAGGAGTTATGACTCATCCAGTCCCGAGCAGCTTCATTTTGTCTAAAGCAGCTATTAGTAATGACTGTATTGATGATTATTAAACAATTTCTCATTGATGGCAAGCTTCCATCGATTAGTTTTAATCTTTTTAGATCTAGAATATCCTTCCTACAATCCAACTCATGCAGTGAGTGTCGTGCTCTACTGGTTGCAATTGCACAAAAAAATGGCATTCGGTATGTTATCTCACTTCTACCGTACTTGAATATGACTGTAGAAAACATCATCAACAACTTTCTCTCTGCCGATATTCTCCATTATATGTCATCAAATATTGTAAATTGGTGTGTGTTCTACAACATTATATTTTTCTCGTGTCAGGATATGATGTAACGAAATTTAAATACAATATATTTGTAAATGAACAAGCAGCCCCCCGAACTTCTCTATTAACTGCTCAAAACTCTTAATGGAGGAACAAGTAAACAATATTGATTCCTTTGATCGTGCTATGCATGAAATTGAAAATAATTTCAACAATGTTCTCTACGAAATCGATCCAGTTTTACAAATGAGAATGAATACTCCGGAGTGTCAAATAATTCCTGGTGATGAGCTCCCTCGCCATACAATTTCATTAAAAAATAATTTCACCTGCATGTCATTAAATGTTGTAAGTTTGGAAAAGAACTTTCTTAGCCTTCAAATCAATATAACAGACCATTTTGCACCTACTGCGATAGGGCTCTGTGAAACCAAATTGACAAATGAAATACAGAACTTATAAAATTCATCAGGTTACAATTTGTATACAAACAATAATATGAGTAATAAGGGAGGCATTTGTTAATTTATAAAAAACAGGCTAACTGTTGTACCGAGACCTGAACTTTCTTTCATCGGGCCAGGAATTGAGACTCTTTTCGTCGACATTTATTGTGATAACGAAGTTAATACAATAGGTATGGTTTACCGTAGAGCCTCTGAAATATCGGTAGAAAGTTTCTTGCTGGCGATGAATGAAACTATCAGTGGCATCGACGTAGCCCATAATAAAGTGAATACCATGGGTGATTCCAACGTAAATCTGCTTCAGTATCATAGATCGAATTTAGTTGCTGACTATTGTAGTAATTTTCTTTCTCATGATCTGTACCCATTAATTACTGAACCAACGCGTACAGCTGTTGGATCCGCAACATTAATAGATAACATTTTCACCAACGATGTTGATAGTAGAACACGTGCAGCTGTGATCATTTCCGATGTCACTGACCATTACTCAATATTCATTCAAAAAACAAATTCTCACGAACCCAGTGATCCGATTATTATTACTTATCGTAAATATAGCGACCGTATCATTCTAAGCTTCAAAGAGGCGCAGGGAGGGTACTACTTTAATGAGATACTATCCACAGTAAACTCAAACGATGCTTTCACGCAGTTTTATAGTATATTAATTGAACTGTTCAAGGTGCATTTTCCGCTTACTACTAAAGATCTCAGCTACGAACAAGCTAAGAATCTGTGGATGACACCTGGTGTACTTGCCTCACAAAAAGAGAAGGACAGACTGTACCGTAAATACAAAGGCATCCCATCACTCGTAGAGATGAATTTAAACGACACAAAAATGCGTTCACTAATCTGACAAATATTGCTTGTGAAAACTATATCCAAAATTTGATAGTGTCTCAATGAAATAGCAAAGAAGTCTGGAAAATCATAAGCAGCCTACTAGGAAAAAACAAACAGAGTAATTGGGATTCAATAATTATTGATGATGAAGTCATCACTGATCCTCAAACGATTTCAAATGCTTTCAATAATTACTTCAATAGTATCCCCAATACTCTAAGTGAATCAATTATTAGCAACAACATCCCGTATGAACATTATTTAGAAAATGCTTTTCCTGAACAACCAATTTTTAACCCTACCGACTCAAACGAAGGTAAATCAATCATTAATGATTTAAAAAAAATAGTTGCAGCACCGGTTGGGATAACATCCCAACCAATGTAATTAAAGCTATATCTAGGACTATTGTAGCTCCTTTGACGCAACTTATTAATAACTCTTTCATGCAAGGAGTTTTTCCTGATGCACTCAAATCGCTAAAATTAGTCCAATATATAAAAATAAAAGCAAAACAGACATAAAAAATTATCGACCAATATCAGTCCTGCCCGTCTTAAGCAAGGTTTATGAAAAAATATTTTATGCTAGACTAAATACTTATTTTGTCTCAAATAACCTACTTAGCCAAAATAAATTTGGTTTTCAAGCTTTCAGGAATACAGAGCATGCTATATTAAAATTAGTTGGAGACGTTGTTGATGGGTTTGACGGGGGTAAAGTCACCGTTGCAACTTTCATGGATCTTAGCAAAGCTTTTGACTGCGTGAATCATGAGATTCTAGTTGCAAACTTACAGCATTATGGAGTTAGTTCCATCGATACGAGATGGATAAAAAGTAATCTTCTTGATGGAAAACACCTAGTGACTTGGAATAAATAATCATCATCAGCCAGTACGTTAAATATAGGAGTTTCAGCAAGGGTCGATCCTGGGACCTTTGCTCTTCCTTATTTATAATAATGACATTGTAAACACTAGCAACAGGATATCCTTTGTACTTTTTGAAGATGATACTACAGCTTATTCGACCGGGAAAAACCTCAATGCATACTATCACTTATATGGATATTCAATTTGTTTACATTTCAAACTGGCTCACATCCAACAAGCTGACGCTAAATGTTGACAAGACGCAGAGCATGATATTTTCCAGGAGGATGATACCCATTCCTAACACACAAGTCGAATTGAACGGTCAACAGGTGGCATATGTAGCAAAAATAAAGTTTCTCTGTGTAATAGTAGATCAGAGACTCAAGTGGAAAGACCACGTCTCATTTGTTGCCGGGAAATTATCCAAATCGTGAGGCATCCTTTGCAAAATGAGAAATTGTCTTACCACTCCTGCAACAAGGCTTTTGTACTATAGCCTTATTCATCCTTTTCTGGCGTATTATGTAAACGTGTATGCGTCTACCTACAAAACAAACTTAAGACTTATCGTTCATCAGAACACTATCTCATGCTAGCAGACGTGACCTCACGTTGCCTCTCTTTGGTCAATGGAACATTCTCCCACTGTGTCAAATCAATAACTTTTCCGCTGCAGTGTTTGTCTACAAAGCTTTGAATCATTTAACATACATTGATAACAGTTTTTTCATTAGAAATAATCCTATGTATGATTTTCGCAACAATGCGGATTGGCAAATTCCCAGAAATTCGTCAACACAGTCCCAACTATTTTTAAAATACAGAGCTGCTATAACCTGTAATTCGATTACCATAGATATAAGGACTGGCAGAAGTATTGCTACCTTTAAACGTAAACTAAAATTATACCTGTTTGAACTTGTACGTGCAGAAACTCTTCAATCGTAATTTACTTCTGCTATGCAATTTACCGTAGTAAGATGGTAGAAGTCACTATATATCCCCGTATGCAACACATCTACCCTACGTAGGTATATCACTGACACTGACGTATAGTGGATCTGTTGCAGTCATAAAACATGAACCTTACAACTATTTTGCACTCTGAAAGAAAGAAAGGAGTTTTATTACGTATTTAGTGATAATTTTTACATATTTCTGTGGATTCCCGCGGAACCCCTGGATTCCCAAACGTGGCCACGGAACCACGTTTGGGAATCACTGACAGAGGAATTCCATTTTCTTGGCCACATCGTCGATGAAGGATGTAAAGATGGCGATAATGTTGCAAAACAAACATGGAGGCAAAATTCTTTATTTCGTTCACAGTAAGGGAAGCTAAAATCCAGCTCATCAAATCATATTGTTGCCCAATATATTGTAATGCACTGTGGATAAATTTTCCCATTATAGAATGGCAAAAATTACTGTAAGTTACCATGTCAAAATTTCGACGACTAATGCAGGTCCCTCCCACGCTATAGGTCAGCGAGCAAGACTTTGCTGGAAAACAATCAGGTCACATAAAGGTATTGTTTCGTAAAGCAGTCAACAGCCTAATGACTAGAGTTATGAGTTTTTCACCTAAAATTCACATTGCAATCGGCTCTTGTTACGGCGATGGAGATAATTCCTATGCACATATGGAAGATAAAGTGTATAACGTAATTTTGTTTCCTGTTGTATGCTGTTAATTTGTAACTGTTTTCTCTCTGATGGTGTGAGTTTTTTCCCTCATTGTAGCATCAGGTAGTTGATAATAAGGGCGTTATTATTATAATAAGTAATGTTAGAAGAACTCATAACTAGAGTCATATGGCAGTGCGCTGGTTTCCGAAACAGTACTTCAATGTGATCCGACTGTTTTTCAGCAAAAATCCCTACTCACAGACTTCGACCGTGGGACCTGCAGTCGTCTAATATTAGATTAGAATAAGGGGCCTATCCTCAACTGAGCTCTGGGTTTCCAGGTGTCATTGCAATTGGCCGTTATTGTCAAATGCTATGCTGAAATAAATTAAACCACAGTGCATTGCAATATACTGGCTAAAATCGTGATCTGATGACATCTTACAGATCATCTTCATTTTGTGATCTTTTTTCTGATTTGAAATCAATTTTGTAACAGTGATCTTTATCCTACAGATCATTCAAAATAAAGATATGTTGCATGAAACTTGTGAGGCTACGCCTACCTGGTCCGCATCTATCAACGGATTGTCCCTGGGTAACCGGCTGAACGGTAAAGTGGGCTATCTACACATTGAATTGCCATTGTAAGTTTATTGCTCTAACGCGTAACCGATGACAGTGAAAATCCAAACATTAATGTGGACTGGGCATACCGGTTCCTGGTGATACGTGCACCAGTACGTTATTAGGTCGACGAGGGTAAACAAATTAAGTACTCCAATGCGTGCATTTTGTTTTCTTTGCAATCCAAATAATTATAAGGATTGATTTCAAATATATTGAATTGACTTGTGCCTTTATAAAATTATTTTATTCGGAAAACTTTTACGAAATTTTGATTCGTAGGAAAAAAAAATTATTCTCTGTAAAAATTTCAATGCAATGTTTCATTCCGCTCAGAATGTATGATGGAGAAAATTATGTGCCGTGCGTCTTCCAAATTCGCTTAGTTGAATTTATTTTAAGAAATGTTTGCACATCCAGCTGTTCATATGCGAGGTAGAGGTAGAGACGCAGTCGAGTTAACAATTTTTTATGACTGATCGATGGGAGGTTGGACTGAATTTGCATGCCCTTCCTGAGCTCAGCTCTCTGATGGTTGTGGGGTGAAATGGAGCGAAAGTTCATCGTCGTAAACCATAAGACACGCGAGCATTGAAGAAGAATGACGATAAAGCGACATGAAAAATGATCGACGAGACTGTAAATGGATGCAGTTGCTGAAGACTAATAAGTAGTTCATATTGGCAATAGAAATGGTGCCACCGTTCTGGAGCGGAAATTGAATATTGGCATCTCGTATCTGAAAAAGAACGGATTCGATTTTTTGAAAATGACCCTTAACCAACGCGTTCAATGCTGAGTATAAATGGGCTCAAAATGATCCGATTAGCAAAAATATTTAGCAAACGTTCTGTGTTTAATCCTCAACCATAAACAATTGAACCTTTGCAATGCTTCTGTATAATTTAAATCATATACGGACGTTGAGAGACTGTAGTAATATTTAGATTTATAATTGTGACCTCAATTCAATCTTGTTCTTCATAACATTGAAACAACCTTTAACGGCACCATTAATCTAGAACAGATGTTTCATGTATACGATGTTAACGTCGCCTGACGGGCATTGGTACACTAACTAACTGGCTTAAATCGATAGGCCATCAGAAGCCTCTCGGTACTTCTTTTGTTATTGAATTTAACAAAAACACCAAACTCTAAAGTTCGTATTTCTGGTTTCTCCAACAGTAATGTTAATAGGTCGGTCGACGATTGTATTGTCATATAAAGATCTCACAGGAGGCAAGCTATAGCGGGTGATGCAGGTCTTAAAAAGTAACGTGCTGAGTGTTCAATGAAGTATGCAAAGAATAATTTCGTATCACTTTCACAACTGATAATGATCACTGAAAGCTATCATTATCGGGACTATACTGAGGTAAAACATACACGAAATTTTTTTTTCGGTGTCGCGAATATTGTCGTCCACACAATGATTTGGTTCAAAATCTTTCAGCTTTTCTCGAAGGGGAACGTTGATGGCCTCCCACCATAGTCAAATTTTTCTGCTTATGTTATTGATTGAAGTTTTCTCGTAGCATAAACTGCATTCAAAAATCCATGTGAAGTGCTTACGTGCAAGGTAGGGGCTCAGCCGTGGCTCTGTGTCTCTTTGCAAGATGTTAAATATTCATACGCAGGATCAGCAGAGTAGCAACTAACGCACGGACAGTAGATTCAAATTTACATATCAGCCAGAGCTTCGATTATCAGCTTGCCATTTTTCAACTGGTCTGGGGCAAATCAAATTGAAATTGGTTCGTTTGAAAAGTTGTCGACAACCTACGATGCTGTACACAACTTCCACCCGATGCTGTAGACAACTTCCACCCGATGCTGTACACAAGCTCCACCCGATGCTGTACACAACCTCCGATCGATGCTGTACACAACCTCCGACCGATGCTGTACATAACCTCCGACCGATGCTGTACATATCCTCCGACCGATGCTGTGAGTCCAGAACCCGCCCGATGCTGCACACAACCAACGACCGATGCTGTGAGTCCAGAAGCCCCCCCCTCCCCACCCCGCCGCATCTCTGATGATTGAAATTTTCCTCTAATAATTGATATAAAATGACCAAAATAATATTGGAGACTGCTATGAAGCCAAGCAGCTTTCAGTGATCGAACGAATGCATCCATACGTGTTGAAACGTTCTGAGAAAAGTTCACGTTTGAGCGCACTAAATGAAATGATCCCAACATAGCGTATACGAAAATTCATCAATAGATAATGATATTGTTGATCGGCCTTTCCAACTTGAAGTTATTTGGTAATCCGAAATTTCATGCAACAAAAATTCAATTATCTGAAATGGATGAAAGAAATTTGGAGACCAGCCTCGTTAATTACTAACCAATCCGCTCCTTTCATAGTTCGTTCTTTTGCCGGTGATGTCCCGTCGAGTAGTAATTAACAGCGGCCTTATCGTCTGCGGCAGACATGTTTGGAAATTTGTTTCTGAGAAAAATCGAAGGCGTTGCAGTTATTGGTGCTATATTTTCGAATGTCACATATCTCAAATAA
>SDVV010004237.1:0-20409 GCA_016164225.1 Gammarus roeselii
AATGGGGATATCATACTGTGTCAGCTATCATACTGTGTCAGCTCTTGTACGAGATAATGGGGATATCATACTGTGTCAGCTATCATACTGTGTCAGCTATCATACTGTGTCAGCTATCATACTGTGTCAGCTATCATACTGTGTCAGCTCTTGTACGAGATAATGGGGATATCATACTATGTCAGCTATCATACTGTGTCAGCTATCATACTGTGTCAGCTATCATACTGTGTCAGCTATCATACTGTGTCAGCTATCATACTGTGTCAGCTATCATACTGTGTCAGCTCTTGTACGAGATAATGGGGATATCATACTGTGTCAGCTATCATACTGTGTCAGCTATCATACTGTGTCAGCTCTTGTACGAGATAATGGGGATATCATACATGGCATTTATTTCATTTTTTGGCATCATTGCTTGTTTTTTCTTAAATCGTTGCTAATGATGAAACCTTGAAACAGTTGAAACAGTTTACTACAACAAGACTGTACAGTTTACAAGTTATTCCATTTTGGAGTTATGATATTTCAGTGTGCAAAGTTGAAGGCCCTATTTAAGCTATTTAGAGCCTCTAGGGCAACCTAATCCTTTCATACTAACCTATCGACATTATCTATCCTAAAATACCTAAAAATATATGTATCTAAAATTATTCAACCCAGACACCAACTGGAAACAAACGCACGGACAGTTAAATACCTAACACTATTTTACAAGAGTCCTACTAATATTGAAAGAATGAAAATTCAAATATACTGCAAGGTTGTTGAGGTACTAATTCATCTGCTTCTAACAAGGTTACAAATTCAAATACGATCGAGAGACGTTGAGAAATCAATAAAGCGATAATAAATCATTGTTGGACTAGTAAGATGATAAGTTTAACTCTTTCAGTCTTGACTTAGAGATTGATAGGGACTTATTCTGACGGTAGACATGAGTTGGCGAGTTCCAAATTTTAACACAATTGAAGTGAATACTGGATTTAGTTTTGTATCTATTATAACGGGGAATTTTTTGTGTAATGATTGTGTACATCCGAAAATTTCCTAATTGAACTGAATAAATAGTTCTTGATCATAGTTTCTGTGAAAAGTTTTGAACGCGCATAGGGCAATTTGGAAGTTATATTGATTTGCCAGTTTCAGGATATTCATGGCTTTAAATGCTGTTTAGTATGGGAATTGAATGGAAGGCTATTAATAGCTCTAATAGTTTTTTTTTGCAGTATAAACATTTTCTCCGTTTTATTTTTGTCTGTTCTATACCAGTCTTCGATTCCGTAAATTAAAAATCACTGGAACAACGTGAAGTATGGGGTTTTAAGGACAGATTAGAGGAGGAATTTGTTTAATTTATAAAAAATTGCCCATAGATTCAGTTAGCCAATTGTTAACATGCTCGAGTTCCTTGTTAATTGAGGCAGTTAATTCGCTTGTGGTGTTTGAAGAGATGCAAGTCGATAAGGTACTATCATCAGCGAACAGTGTGCACTTGAAAAAAATACGATGCGATAACTATATCCTTTATAAAAGTTATGAATAGCAGGGGCCTTAAAATAGAACCTTGAGGAACACCAAGACTAATATTGAGCATAGTGGATTGGATTCCGTTCACAGTTACATATTGTTTGCAGTTGGACAGACACGAAGTAAACCAATCACTAGTTATTCCTCGTATTCCTTAAGACCTTAGTTTAGATAGTAAGATTGAATGATCAACACAGTCAAAGGCCTTACGAAAGTCGAAAAATGGAGAGAATACAATGTAGTTTGAGTCCATGTTACTATATAAGTACTGCAGATGATTTAATATAGCTTGAGTTGTATTTGTATTGGCTCTGAAGCCATACTGGTTAACATTCAGGTAACGGAATAGTTGATTGTGAACTATTTTTTCAAATAATTCGGAAAATAAGGGAAGAACTGAGTTGGGTCGAAAATTTCCTGTATCAGTCTTGTCACCTCCTTTGTAAATGGGTGACACTCTAGCAATTTCTAATGAGTTAGGAAATTTTTCTTGAACAAAGAACTTGTTTACAATCGAAGATAGGATTGGGATAATATATTCGTTAATTTCTTTATGACACTGATGGGACAACTATTGATATTGTCAGGTTTAATTTTTTGAGGTAAGATAATTGAAGTAATGTCCAGAGCAGTAACTGGAGAAAAATATAAAGAATTAAGAAAATTGTTATTCGATAGATATTTGAGATGGTAGTTTTCATTGGTACTAATAGTATCGGCAATTCATTGGCACTAATAGTATCGGCCTATATCTCTCTCTTCGGTGACAGGAATAAGACACCTAGATCTCTCGCTTTGGTGACAGGAATAAGACATCTATATCTCTCACTTCGGTTCCAGGAATAAGACACCTAGATCTCTTCCTTCGGTGACAGGAATAAGACACCTAGATCTCTTCCTTCGGTGACAGGAATAAGACACCTAGATCTCTCTCTTCGGTGACAGGAATACGTTTTTTCCGGACATGAAATATTCGTGCTTACGGTTGTGAAGTCCAATGTGCATTTCTTTAAATTTGTGGACATTGAACTTCATTTGCCCCTTCCTGACCATTCAACAATTTTGTTAAAGTCTATTTTCATCTGCTGACACTCAAGTTCTGTTTGCATATTTCTTCTATGGTTGTTATCGCCTGCAAACTTGCTTATGATCGAAACCCCGTTTATATCGAAATCGCTGATGAATGTTTTAAATAGGGCTGGACCTGAAACTGATCCTCGAAGCACGTCGCTTGTTACACTACCCCAAAGGAAGGTACCTTCGTTGAGTTCAATTCGCTGTCGTCTGTCCTTGAGCCAACAATTTATCCAGTTATTCAGCTGGACTCGAATACCGATGCTCTACAATTTTCTAACAAAGCGTCTGTGAGGGACTTGATTGATAGCTTTCAGTATCAAGGTTTATGAATGCGGTGGAGATTTCACGTCGCAAATTTAAATGATTCGTTAAAAATGACGACAGATTTGTTCTGAGTGTCACCTATCAACATGTTTGTGTATGAGAATTAAAAATAATACCAATAATAGAACTTTTCATCAATTTGTCAATGACTGGAGGTAAAATTAATGGGAAGGTAATTGGGTGGACACTTTTTGTCCTCTTTTTTATAAATTGGGGTAACGCTTTTCATCAATTGAGTGGCATGTGCCATTTGTATGAGATTGTGTGAGTACTTCTGAGCATGAGTCGTCTATTTCGTTCAAAGTATCATTCAGTAGTTTGGGATGAACTTGGTCTGGACCAGGAAAATTTATGACTTGCAAAATGATCTACATAATTTTTAACTCTGACAAGGGAAAACATTATGATTCGGAGGTTTCTATTTGTCTTTCCGTTGTGATATTATGAGAATTATGTATATCCGGATTCGGTGAAGGAAATACAGAAAATAAATATAAGTTTATTTGAACACTAATTGAAGTGTCGTCTGTTACTAGCTCTCCACGATCGCTCTCAAAAGAATCTATTACAGTTCTTGTTTTTCTTGCTCGAAAACATAGCTAAAAAAATGTTTCGGATTAGTTTTGGCGTTGAAGCAATTTCATTCTCATAATCATTCTTTTCACGTTTCAGGACCGTCTTTACAACATTTTTGAAGATTTTACATTGATCTTTTTATGCGTCGTTATGTGTTTTTTTTGCTTTGACGATTGCATTGCTGTTCTTTACGACTGAAGATGCCTTGCTGATGCCTTCCATCAATCAGACTTCCGCTCTTGGATAAGGTCGGAAATTTATTTGCTCCAACATTGGAAGCCTAGTCCTTCCTGCTCATTCCTTTATCGTAATTAATTTTTGTTTGAAGAGCTTCTCGTTTTTCATTTAATTTAGCGCAGGGCTTAAGCTTCTGCTATTTGTCTGAGTTGCGACCATTTATCATTGCCTAATTAACATTCCTTAACAAGGCCCCAATTTAATAAGAATTTTTCCCTTTTACTAAGGCCCACATTTCTAAGAGTCCTCCATTCTCACCCCCCAGAGGAGTCGTGCTCTCCACCTACCCTCTCCAGGACGTGGATATCAATCAGTGTGACGCCTCTGAGGCCATGGGGCCTGAGCTCCCCTTTGCCGGCACCCACAGATGCCCCTACACCACGCAGGTATGATTTCACGGAGGTAGGAATAGTGGTATGACGTCACTGAGGTAGGCCTAGTGCTATGACGTCACCGAGGTTGGCCTAGTATCACACTATTTACCACGCTGTAAAAAAGTTGTCTGGGCATAATTGAAAATAAACTACTCGCATTTTATTTTGCTTTGCTTTCTTGGAGTTTGTTAAATTCCTGTTGACTTCTTCTTACCGATTACCAAACTGTCGACGTGGCATAACGATCTTCATCCTGTCGTCATAGCCACGCCGATACCCATTCTGTCGACGTAGCCATTCCTATTTCCATCCTGTCGACATAGTCCCATCGTTTATCCTTCTGTCGATGTAGCCACACCGAACACCATTCTGTCGACGTAGCGACGCCAATCCCCATTCTGTCGACGTAACCACATCGATTATCATCCTGTAGACATAACCACACTAATTTCCATCCTGTCAACGTAGCCACACTGATCACCATTTGACCGTCATGGCAACACCGATCGCCAACGTGTCGACATAGCCATACCGATCAGAATCTTTTCGGCATAACCACACCGATCACCATCTTGTCGATCTAGCCACACCGATCTCCATCCTGTCGACGTGGTCACACCGATCACCATCATGTTGACATAGCTATTACAATCACCATCCTGTTGACATAGCCAATATTTTTGTTCTTCATTTACGTTAGAGAATTTGAATATTTTCCCTGCCGAAGTTATTATATATTGATAATTTGAAAGCTACAAATTTTTCCAGATCAAGACCAAGTTCATGCCGGGATAATGGAAGAGATTAAAGCGGAATCGTCCAACACCGATCAAACATTTTCCCCCAATCTCTCACAAATGGCCCTTGCCCCTCTCAATGGAAAGAAGTCAATGTTACTTCAATCTAGAGAAGGGACAGAAAGTGTCCCGCCAATTATCGAATAATTGATCTCACCACGACATTGAAAAAAAATATGGAAAGTTTATGTAACTGAACAGTGAATTCGTCATTGGAAAAACTTCAGTCCTCACCAGGATTTGAACCCCTCGTCGCAGGAATACTAGTCCAATACGCGAGCCACTTAGATCTCCAGTACAACAAAAGTTGTGATTCAAGCATACGTGGTTATTGCACTGCTTAGAGTCGACTACCAATTCCTCTGTTTGTTACTGTTATAGAGAGACAGGACAATAACCGTGCTGAAGATCTTAGAGAAGTTTGAATCCCAACTTTTGCTGTGCTGGATGGCTAAGTGACTAGCGCACTGGACTCGTATTCCTGCGACCGGGGTTCGAATCCTAGTGAGGACTGAAGTTTTTCCAATGATGAATTCACTGTTTAGTTACATAAGTCTCATAAACAAAATTGTTGGTATGATCTCTCTGATGGAAAGTTTGATAACGGATAAAATTACAGAATCTTTAGAATCAAACAAGTTGATAGGTGACGCAGCATGGCTTCAGACACAGTCGTTCCTGTCTTACAAACTTGGTGCTTTTTTCATAGAATTAATTGAAATTCACGACACGAAATATCCAATCAATATAATTTACCCTGATTTTCAAGAGGTCTTCAGTAAAGTCCCTCATACACGATTAGTTAGTAAATTGCGCGGCTTCGGTAGTCGTGTCAAGCTGAATAACTGGATAAATATGGCTCATGGACACACCACAAAGAGGTGTTCTCTTCATAATAGTTTCCTCTCTTTGTGGTAGCGTTACAAGGATTCGCGTTAGGTCCTGTTCTTTTCATAATATTCATAAATGATGTCGATATAAACGTGCCCTCGAACATTAGCAAATTTGTAGACATTACTAAGCTATGAGGAAGAGTGTGATCCGAATCTGAGTGCTAGCAGATACCGTTAGACTTCCACAACATTTTTGATTGGTCTGAAAAGTGGTTAATGAAATTCAATGTGGACGAATGTCAAGTTATGCGGAAAGGTCACCGTAACCCAAAACTCAAGTATGGAATGTTCGGAAAGAAACTGATTTCTTGTCTCCGAAGAGAGAGATCTAAGTGTCATCATTAGTAACGACCTAAAAAACAGATAGCAATGTAACGATGCTGTCAAAGGTGTGATAAAAAGCTAGTTATGATATCCCGCACTAACTCGTACAAGAGCAGACACAGAGTTCTTGGGTTATACGATGCATTTGTCAGACCGTATCTCGAGTATTCCGTCTAATTCTGGCCTACACATCGTAGAAAATACGTTATTTAATTAGAAAAGGTTCAACGTAGAGCTACTAAACTAATCCATTTGCTGAGCAATAAATTAAACGAAGTCAGACTACGCGACCTCAACTTTTATTTGTTAGAGAAGCGTTAAGTCGGAAGTGACGTGATCGAAGTGTGACAGATTATGATGGGTAAGGAAAACATCTACCGAGCGAGCCTTTCCACTCTGGATGCGAATGGAGAGACCAGGAATAATGTATACGAAATCAATGGGTGAGTTTCTCACTCAACATCACGCTCCTTTTCCGTATGTTTAGAGTGGTCAAAGAATGGTAAATCTTGTTTAATTCACGGCTTGACAAATTCTACCAGAATCGCCGCTAAAAAGTTTTCGGCAATAGTACGCTAACCAGCATGATCATCAAAAAAAGATGGTGTATTGATACCCGCCATCGAAAGGCGACCTAATTTGAGCCAAAAGTCTTGTTATTCTCTTCTTATACTTGTAAACACTGATCACCGTCCTGTCGACTTTGCCACACCGACGTATACATCTATGTACAAACGCGTGAAAGAGTTGACCTTTTTTTCACCCGAGCCAGTAAGAGGCCGCTATTAGGAGGAGGCTGAGATGAGAATTCGTAAAATTGTTCCTCAATTGGAAACAGAATCATTACGTAAAGCAGAGCCTCGTCAGGTAGATGCTTCAATTAATTAGTGGGAGGATTTTTTTTTCATTTCTATCGAGAGCTGGTGAATGATAGCACTCTTGCAGTCCCACTGAAATGACAGCCGGTGGATGATAGCACTGCCATAGTTTCAATGTCATTCATAGTCTACTTACTAGCAGCCTGTGGATGATACCTCTGTTGCAGTCTCACTGTCAGTCATAGTCTACTAACTAGCAGCCTGTGGATGATACCTCTGTTGCAGTCTCACTATCAGTCATAGTCTACTAACTAGCAGCCTGTGGATGATACCTCTGTTGCAGTCTCACTGTCAGTCATAGTCTACTAACTAGCAGACTGTGGATGATACCTCTGTTGCAGTCTCACTGTCAGTCACAGTCTACTAGCTAGCAGCTTGTGGATGATGCCTCTGTTGCAGTCTCACTGTCAGTCTTAGTATACTAATTAGCGCTAGTGGATGATAGCACTGTTGCAGTCTCACAGTCAGTCATAGTCTACTAACTAGCAGCCTGTGGATGATACCTCTGTTGCAGTCTCACTATCATTTACAGTCTACTAAATATGACTGTAGCTATCAAAGAAGGGGATGGTGTTACAAGAGAAATTGGAAGTGTATATAAAATGCAATGTTTGAAATATCGGAAAGCAAGAAGTAAAGCCGTCGATAGCCGGAGGCTGTTGAGACAATGAATTTTCATAATCATGTGTCAAAAAATACAGAGTTGTTAATCATTTAATAGGTATCAAAGTGTATTACAATTTTTTTGTGGCACCCAGAGTATGCTGGGTTATATTATTTCCTAGCTCGGTGCCTGCATAGGTTTGTATTTTTAGTGCAGGCAGCTATTTGTGAGTGATTTTTGAGATACGTTTTATGACACATCATGGTTTGGTCAAGAGGTCAATTATTCCCTTGGCTCGCATCTTTATAACCACGACAATTTATTGGCGCACACTTCGGAAGAGTACCACCATTATTCCAGCTGGTAAAGGGATGCCAGCAACCACAGAAAGGATCTGAGCTGAGAAGCTTGACTGGCCCCAGGTTCCTTTCTCTCTTTGCTGAGCTTTCGACCAGCCTGTCTACGGTAATGGTATGGCCGGTGACCAGTCGCTTCAGGCTGCTGATGACGCTAATTACTGTGTTAACAACCCGGCCGTCATCAGCGTGGCTGACGACGCTGGCTGAATTGCTCAGTAACAGGAGCCAGGGCTGCTGGGGGCGCTTATTGATAGGAGGCTATCAAGGGCAACGGTGGGTGGATGGTAAAACAGTAGAGCTGTGTAGAGCACCGGCGGATGGATGTAAAAGCAGTAGGGCTCTTTGGGCAATAGTGAGGGATGGAAAAGCATTAAGGCTTTCTGGGGCAATAGTGAGGGATGGAAAAGCATTAAGGCTTTCTGGGGCAAAAGTGAGGGATGGAAAAGCTTTTGTGCTCTCTGGGCAATAGTGAGGGATGGAAAAACATTATGGCTCTCTGGAACCCGGAGGATGGATGTAAAAGCAGTAGAGCTCTCTGGGCAATAGTGAGGGATGGAAAGCATTAGGGCTCTCTGGAACCCGGAGGATAGATGTAAAAGCAGTAGGGCTCATTGAGGCAATAGTAAGGGATGTAAAAGCAGAAAGACTCTCTGGGGCAATAGTGAGGGATGGAAAAGCATTATGGCTCTCTGGAGCAATAGTGAGGGATGGAAAAACATTAGGGCTCTTTGGGGCCCGGAGGATGGATGTAAAAGCAGTAGGCCTCTCTATGGCAATAGTAAGGGATGGAAAAACATAAAGGCTCTCTGGGGCCTGAGGATGGATGTAAAAGAAGTAGGGCTCTCTGGGCAATAGTGAGGGATGGAAAAGCATTAAGGCTTTCTGGGGCAATAGTGAGGGATGGAAAAGCTTTTGTGCTCTCTGGGTAATAGTGAGGGATGGAAAAACATTAGGGCTCTCTGGGGCCCGGAGGATGGATGTAAAAGCAGTAGGGCTCGCTGGGGCAATAGTAAGGGATGTAAAAGCAGTAGGGCTCTCTGGGGCAAAAGTGAGGGATGGAAAAGCATTAGGGCTCTCTGGGGCAAAAGTGAGGGATGGAAAAGCATTAGAGCTCTGTGGGGCCCTGAGAATATATGTAAGAGCAGTAGGGCTCTTTGGGGCAATAGTAAGGGATAGAAAAAGCATTAGGGCTTTCTGGGGCAATAGTGAGGAATGGAAAAGCAGTAGGGCTCTCTGGGGCAATAACAAGGAATGGAAAAGCAGTAGGGCTCTCTGGGGCATTAGTGAGGGATGGAAAAGCATTAGGGCTCTCTGAGGCCCGGCTGACGGATGTAAAAGCAGTTGAGTTTTCAGGATCACGAGAGGGGGGATTGAAAAGCCGACGAGCATTCCGGGCCAATAGTGAGCAGCTAGAAATGTAATAGGGGATATCATGGACATCATGGGGCGGATGGGAAGACAGTAGGGATCTCTGGACAAGAGAAGGCGAATGAAAAAGCAGTTAGAATTTCTAGGGCAATAGTGCGCGAATGGAGAAACATTAGGGCTTTTTGGGGCAACAGTGGGCGGATGGAAACGTAGTAAGGTTCTCTTGGACAACATGGGCATAATTTAAAGCTGTAAGGCTCTCTAAGACTACAGGAGGACAATGGAAAAGTAGTAGGGCCCTCTGTGGCATTAGAGGGCAGATGCTAGAGCCGAATGGCTTTTAGGCTTTCTCAGGCTTTCTGAGCAAGTGTTTACAAGTGGTTGCAAATGTTAGACGACCTCAACAGGTCTTTTGCCCTAAACTAGGTTGTTTTTACTAGCAGGGAGAGGAGTTCCAAAGTTAAACGTCATATAGAGCATTATGCATCAGTGTAGTTTCAGGATTTAAAGATTTAAGGGTTTAAAGGATTTTAAGGATTATCATTTATTTAGGTATAATGACATGTTGACAAAATAACAGAAATATCAGAATACACAGCTGATACGTACCAAGTCTTCGTCAGCGTGAGCTGTTCTGAAGACAACATTTGCTACTTAGGTGACCTTAATATTAACTTGAAACTAGGGTTGAGGAGTTAGGACCAACCGATGGATATTGTTGGAGGACATCCTCTACTCTCCACTTTTTAATATGTCGAGACAGATGCAAGCATTACATTGGACCATTAATTTCAATAAAAATAATCATAGTAAGTCGGATCACCGACGCTTACTTTATCATGACTATTTACTGTTTCAACTGTCATTTACTAAGCTTGAGAGCAGAAAATGTCCGACACGGGGCTGTCAATCACATTACTCACACATTGTTTGACGTACGATGGCACCAATTTGAAATCAACTGCATAGTTAGCATGACATATTAACATATGCACACGGGAAAGAGATATTTAAATGAGTCATAATCGATATGTACACTAAATGAACGGTAGTAATGATCAAGTAAGGGAAAGGTTTTAGTAGGAAATAACATTTAAGAATGATAACTGAAACAACTTGAATCATCAGTTTTATCAGTATTACTCGTTGAACCAACGGTTACCGGTGTCATTGCTGGATACCGTTTTGCAACGAGGAATGGTACCAATGACGGGGACCGTTCTTGACGTGCAAGTGCCAATGCCTGGCCCTATAGTAAACGAACTGGTCGCAATGCCTATAGGATTTTTAAATCATATGCTGGCACTGATGCCGGATACTGTTTCTGAACAGGGCTACAACGTGCTATACACGGAGGCGAATCAGCGCCTATCCTGGATGAATTTATCGAGCAGTGACTTGGATGTTTCGACGGTTTCACTGTGCACAACTCTCTTTGGAAGCTTGTTCAAGTTTTTGACATTCATATACTTCAAGAGACTACGCATCATGCCGAGTGTGGAATGCTTCCCAACTATTTTGTTACCATTATCCCTGGTCACACCATTGGAATTGAGAGTAAACAGGCTCGTCGATCGACGTTTTCCCTTCAATTCATAATCTTCCCTACATCGATCACGTCACCTCTGAATCGAAGCTTCTCCAGCGAATAAAGGTAGAGTTCGCAAAGTCAATCTTCGTGTTATTTATTGCGCAGAAAAGGAATTAGGATGGTAGCGCTATTGTTAATCTCCATTAATTTAATACCGTATTTAATAACGTGTTCTGCTGTAGTACAAGAGAGTGCAGGATCTAATCCCAAGTCTTCATTTATCAGTATTGTTACATTGATTGTTACTGTTGAAATCGTTTCCAATGATGACACCAGGATCTCTCTTTCGATAACAGGAACTAGCTTATTTCCAGACATAGATAGAAACTGCATAACTTGACATTTGTCGACATTTAATTTCATCTCCACTTCCTGACCAATCCACAATATTGTTCAACTTTAATTGCATTTGCCGGCATTCAAGTTTAGTTTGCACTTTTCCTCCCAGCTCATATTGTTAGCAAACTTGATAATAATGTTCGAGTGCACGTTTTTATCGATATCGCTTAGGAATATTATAAAGAGAACTGGATCTAAAATATATCCTTGAGGTACCCCACTGGTTACATTATTCCAAGGGAAGGAGGCTCTGTATAGGACGACTCGCTACCTTCTATCCGTGAGCCAACATTTTATCCAGTTATTTAGCTGGCAACTTACTAACTAAGCGTCTGTGAGGGACGGTATCAAAACCCTCAAGAAAATCATGGTACGCGATATCGATGGGAGATCTCGCGTTGTAAATTTTAATTGATGAAAAACAATTGTTTCTGGAGTAGTTTTGGCGTTGGCAGCCGCTTCATTCTCTTAATCTTATTATTTACGTTCCAGGACCTTTGATAAAACTTTTCGTGCAAGGTAAATTTTTTTGCGGCGTTTTCATTTGAGTGTTTTTGATATGACGAGAGGTTGACTTTACTTTTGCGATTGAAGATACTGCAATTCTCCTTTCCAGCACTAAGGTAGATTGACTGCTAGTCGCCTGTTTCTTCTTTGCTTATGATCCAATTCAATACTTTTAAGTGTCATTTAAATATTCTTCAACAATAGATTGTCGTCACGCTCCACTAAAATATGGTTGTGACCTGCCATCGTCGCCAGTCACTGCACTAACTGTATATATAGACAATATCTACAGTATATTTTTCAAGCCTACAAGTTGAAAAGCAACTATTTGTAGTATAAAAAGTTATTCGTCAATAAACTAAATTGATGGATAATGCATGTTCTGTTTTAGAAGCATCTGTATTTTTTAACCTTGACTTGGAATAACCCGAGCAACTGGGCGCGGAATAACAGCGTATCAGATAACTTCTCCCGACTATTCGCTAGAGCAAGAGAACCTGTCCCGTTTTGGGCGGTAACCTGCCGACCTCTCCATGCCAGAAGTAATTTCTCTGTCGTCAGGAATGGCCCTGATAACATCCTACCCCCCATCATCCATCTCATAACATCATACAAATAACAAGTTGGTGTACTCCGAAAACGTTATGCCAACCACGCTGGTCACCAGCCTCATACAGATTCTCCACAACCACGCTCGTCACCAGCCTCATACAGACTCTCCACAACCACGCTGGTCACCAGCCTCATACAGACTCTCCACAACCACGCTGGTCACCAGCCTCATACAGACTCTCCACAACCACGCTGGTCACCAGCCTCATACAGACTCTACACAAAGGCCAGAATGAAATGAAACCAACCCCGTGTCCCATGAGATGCGCCACTGACATTAGCTAGGCATTCAAAACAATTTCTAGACACGTCCTTAAAAACTAAATCTCCATCAAACTCATCCATCCAAACTATATAATGTAGCTTGTTAACTTTCGCTATTTTCTCAAAAGTGTTCACTATTTTGTCAATTCTGATCTTCAGGGCTCCGCCCTTTTCTTGTCACTTTTCGACGCGCACTCATGCACGACCTGCCCACACCAAAACAACCCAACACCAACATCAGTTCATACGCAGATGACCTTACAATCCTTCCACAGCAGCACAAACACGAGACCGCAGCAGCACACCTTCAGTAATATTTTAACACCCTCGAAGTCTGGCAGCAGAAAACAGATGGAATGTGTCCACAAAGCAAGTCATCTCGCACGTTATTAAGACGAGACAACAGTGAAAGCATCCACCCTCATGTTGCCCTCAATAGTCCTCCCATTACAAACAGTCTTAACACCACGATCTTGGAGTGACATAAGCCTCAGGAATGACGCTCGAACCTCCTAAAAATAATATCAGCACCAAAATTAAATTTAGACTGAACGTACTCCGGAGACTTACCACAACTACTTATGGACACTCCAAGGAACCAATAACAGCAACAGGCAAACAAGTAATCAGACCTACCATTATTATGGAAACACTATCTTTTCCTCTGACAGTATTCACACACTTCTTAACTCCGTTCAAAGAATATAGAACACTGCCTACGCATCGCATTTGAATCCACGTTTAACCCACCAAAATATACATAACACTTTGGCAGCATTTATCAGCTATCGTTACAAAAAACATTCCCTGACTTAGAAACAACACTTCTATACATGATCAATTACTCACACAATCCGCAGCACTTGCACTGGTTGGTCATTAGTGCCATAAGGTCCAACAGAGTTACCCAGTGGAGGTGGGCAGCCCACGTCCCTCCAGTCATTCCTTGCTTAGCTAAACTGGGGAACTCCCCTTTCGATCTGTGCCTGCAGTGCCGGGACACGCCCGTCTTGGCTTTATGCCCAGCCATCGCACCCGATAGGCTCAATCATAATATTACGTCTGTGCGTGAGCTGTGGCAGCGCCCGCGACACAGCATACAGCATAGGCTCAATCACAGCATAGGCTCAATCATGATATTACGTCTGTGCTTGAGCTATGGAAGCGCGCGCGACACAGCATACATAATAGGCTCAATCACAACATAGGCTCAATCACATCATAGGCTCAATCACAACATAGGCTCAATCACAACATAGGCTAAATCATGATATTACGTCTGTGCGTGAGCTATGGAAGCCCCCGCGACACAGCATACAGCATAGGCTCAATCACAGCATGGGCTCAATCATGATATTACGTCTGTGCGTGAGCTGTGGCAGCGCCCGCGACACAGCATACAGCATAAGCTCAATCACAGCATAGGCTTAATCATGATATTACGTTTATGCGTGAGCTATGGAAGCGCCCGCGACATATCATAAATTTTCTCAGAGGTGTTTGGTCTGATATAAGAGCCTGCACGACCGAAAAATTCCCAGCATTCAAATGTCGGGGGGTAACTGAGCTTTTGGGCAGTGTGCCGCCGCCACTCCTCCATCGCACAAGGTGATATGGCTGTTCAAATGCACCAACAAAAAAGTCAGGGACAAGAGGCTTTGTCTTATAGCCTTATGGTGGCAATGCCCCATTTGTTTGTTTAGACGTCGTTAAAAGTCGGTTAATCGATTATGAAGTAATTGGTACGGAGTTCTAAGATTCTATGTGTAATTGAGGTTACTTGAAGGATTCTGGAAAGTAGAATCTAAAAAAAATACGTTAAATGAACGACAAGCAAACTAACGGAATGGGAGTTTCGATATTTTTTTGTGAAATGTCATTGTTAGGAACTCCCTACACAATTGATTTAGAGAATGTTTATTGTTTTAACTAACAGTAAAGTTAACTAACAGTAAAGCTAACTAACAGTAAAGCTAACTAACAGTAAAGCTAACTAACAGTAAAGCTAACTAACAGTAAAGCTAACTAACAGTAAAGCTAACTAACAGTAAAGCTAACTAACAGTAAAGCTAACTAACAGGAAAGCTAACTAACAGTAAAGCTAACTAACAGTAAAGCTAACTAACAGTAAAGCTAACTAACAGTAAAGCTAACTAACAGTAAAGCTAACTAACAGTAAAGCTAACTAACAGTGAAGCTAACTAACAGTAAAGCTAACTAACAGTGAAGCTAACTAACAGTAAAGCTAACCAACAGCAAAGCTAACTAACAGTAAAGCTAACTAACAGTAAAGCTAACAACAGTAAAGCTAAATAACAGTAAAGCTAACTAACAGTGAAGCTAACTAGCAGTAAAGCTAACTAACAGTAAAGCTAACTAACAGTAACGCTAACTAACAGTGAAGCTAACTAACAGTAAAGCTAACTAACAGTGAAGCTAACTAACAGTAAAGCTAACTAACAGTAAAGCTAACTAACAGTAAAGCTAACTAACAGTAAAGCTAACTAACAGTAAAGCTAACTAACAGTAAAGCTAACTAACAGTAAAGCTAACTAACAGTAAAGCTAACTAACAGTAAAGCTAACTAACAGTAAAGCTAACTAACAGCAAAGCTAACTAACAGCAAAGCTAACTAACAGTAAAGCTAACTAACAGTAAAGCTAACTAACAGAAAAGCTAACTAACAGTGAAGCTAACTAACAGTAAAGCTAACTAACAGTAAAGCCAACTAACAGTAAAGCTAACTAACAGTAAAGCTAACTAACAGTAAAGCTTACTAACAGCAAAGCTAACTAACAGCAAAGCTAACTAACAGTAAAGCTAACTAACAGTGAAGCTAACTATCAGTAAAGCTAACTAACAGTAAAGCTAACTAGCAGTAAAGCTAACTAACAGTAAAGCTAACTAACAGTAAAGCTAACTAACAGTAAAGCTAACTAACAGTAAAGCTAACTAACAGTGAAGCTGATCCAGAGTGTGGTCCTTCCATCAATTCGAAGCAGAATGGCCCTGCATGGCACAGGCAAGAGATTGCCCAGTGATTGATTCTGCTATAGCAAGGCTTTGGCACTGTAGAGATTGATCCTGACTATTGAGCGAGGCTTAGGTTCTAGAAATTGATTCTGGCAATAGAGCGATCCATCGATTTATTGTCGGTGTGTATACTCTCACGATGAATCTCTATGTAACGCAAGTTAATGATAGAGCAATAATGAATCGATAATAATGTATTACAATTCTATATGTAACGCAAGTCAATGATAGAGAAATAATGAATCAATAATAACGTATTACAATTCTCTATGTAACGCCAGGCAATGATAGAGCAATAATGAATCAATAATAGCGTATTACAATTCTCTATGTAACGTCAGGCAATGATAGAGCAATAATGAATCAATAATAAAGTATTACAATTCTCCATGTAACGCCAGGCAATGATAGAGCAATAATGAATCAATAATAACGTATTATAATTCTCTATGTAAAGCAAGTCAATGATAGAGCAATAATGAATCAATAATAACGTATTACAATTCTCTATGTAACGCAAGTCAATGATAGAGCAATAATGAATCAATAATAACGTATTACAATTCTCTATGGAACGCAAGTCAATGATAGAGCAATAATGAATCAATAATAACGTATTACAATTCTTTATGTAACGCAAGTCAATGATAGAGCAATAATGGATAAATAATAACGTATCACAATTCTCTATGTAAGGCAAGTCAATGATAGAGCAATAATGGATCAATAATAACGTATTACAATTCTCTATGGAACGCCAGTCAATGATGGAGCAAGAATGAATCAATAATAACGTATCACAATTCTCTATGTAACGCAAGTCAATGATAGAGCAATAATGGATCAATAATAACGTATTACAATTCTCTATGGAACGCCAGTCAATGATGGAGCAAGAATGGATCAATAATAACGTATTGCAATACTTGTTCAGGCCTGTTGATACTATGTCTGAGTAATCGTTTTTAGCTTTACAAAGCCGCCCCTTTACAAAATGTATTCGAAATCAGACAGCTAGCGACTCATATTGAGTATTAAAGCTGTTCTCTTTACGTAACGGGTACACGAGTTTAGTTTTCCAAATAATGAGTATAACGATTCAAGGATTTACAGTTTATTTACGTGTAATGACAGATGGACAAATGACAGAAATATCTGACTTCGCAGATGCTTTGTAACTATTCTTCATGAGAGGGAGCTGTTCTCAAGACACCATATGCAACTCAAATATACTTGTTATTTACTTACTACAAAAGCTAGTGTGTAAATTTAACTCTACATCTTACCAACCGACGGGCGTTGCTGTAGGTTACTCTCTATTCTACATTGTTCAATAAGTCAGGACAAAAAAACGATGCATTGACTAATGAATTAAAATAAATGAAAGCCAATAAGTGAGATAAACAGACAATAAATAATCATGACAATCTACTGTTCGAACAGACATTTAGTGAGATGACTGCGAATTGTAACTGTCCAACATGAGGATGTATTTTATATTAACTCCCTTAATGTTTGGCATATGGAACCACAAATCTTGAAACTGACAGCGTAGTTAACATGACATGTTACATATTCAGAGGAAAACAAATCAATGAGTCACACATGATGGGTATGATAATTGAACCGATTTTTTCTACATGTCCGAGATAACAGGATATTTGAGTGAATGAATAGGGGCAACAAATAAACTGAATGAAAGTCTCCTTAAAATGACACATGAGCAACAAAAAGTTGATTTGGTAAATTGCATCGAGTAAGTAAATCCCAATTCACGAATTTCTACTCGTCCAAGTTCAGTCGGGCATGGTTTTAGTTTGCCTTTGAAGGTACCTTTACTATGCAACTCCTTCCGATATCTATAGCAATCGAATTACAAGTCTTAACAGCTCTGTATGTTAAAAATAGCCGGGATTGTGCTGGAGAGTGACGGTGAATTTGCAAACCCGTATTGTTAGGAAAATTACTAAACGTGTGATCACGTCTGCTAGCATGTGATACAGCTCTATTGAGGTGCTCCAATCATGTGTCTGAAGTGTACTCACATAAACGTGTGCTCACTAAACGTGTGATCACGTCTGCTAGCATGTGAAAGAGCTCTAATGAGGCGCTCCAATCATGTGTCTGAAGTGTACTCACATAAACGTGTGCTCACTAAACGTGTGATCACGTCTGCTTGCATGTGATAGAGCTCTAATGAGGCGCTCCAATCATGTGTCTGAAGTGTGCTCACATAAACGTGTGCTCACTAAACGTGTGATCACGTCTGCTAGCATGTGATAGAGCTCTAATGAGGCGCTCCTATCTGGTGTCTGAAGTGTGCTCACTTAAATTATCACTTTAGGGTTACGTGCAAATTTTACCCTAAATGATACTGTTACTTATCGGCTTATTTCAAAATTGGGGAATTGCATACGTAATACACCATTCATTGATGTCAAACAGCGTTGAAACGTTTATGATCTTAGAAAATTACATCTTTTTCTGGGTTACACAGAAATAAAAACATTGACTAACCGTAACTCCTGGCTACAGCGTCTAGTGTTCCTTATTTTATTGCAACAGAAATACCTCATGTCAACTCGAAGCCAGCGCATCACACATCGACTGGGTTAAGCACTTCTCCCCCCCCCCCCCCCCCCCCCCCCCCCCCCCCCCCCCGCCCAGTGCCCGCCTACTCCTGGACTGGGTTCAACACCAGTAATTCCAGCCCTCCCAGTGTCAACCCATCCTTTGTACCAGGTTTAACACCAGTCACTCATGCCTTCTCATTGTCAACTCACCTCTTGGACTGAGTTTAATGCCAGTCCCATTCGCTTCTCTAGTGTCTCATTTGCTTTACATGAGTAACTGTGGCACAGCATTTAACGCCGGGTATTCATGGCTCCCCAGTGTCAATTGTCCCATGGCCTAGGTTAAGGCCAAGTTTGTCCCCTTTGGCTCCCTAAAGTGTCAACCCACATCTAGGACCGGGTTAAGCACCAGCCTTTCTTACCTCTAGTGTGTCAACCCACACCTAGGACCGGGTTAAACACCAGCCCTTCTTACCTCCAGTGTGTCAACCCACACCTAGGACCGGGTTAAACACCAGCCCTTCTTACCTCCAGTGTGTCAACCCACACCTTGGACCGGGTTAAACACCAGCCCTTCTTACCTCCAGTGTGTCAACCCACACCTAGGACCGGGTTAAACACCGGCCCATCTTAACTCCAGTGTGTCAACCCACACCTAGGACCGGGTTAAACACCAGCCCCTCTTACCTCCAGTGAGTCAACCCACACCTAGGACCGGGTTAAACACCAGCCCCTCTTACCTCCAGTGTGTCAACCCACCTCTTGGACCAGTATCTCTTTTCTGTGTACTGTTCACACCAGTCTCTTCCCAGTATACTGTTAACACCAGTCTCCCATGTATACTGTTTAAACTAGTTTCTTCTCTCTGCATACTGTTTACATCAGTCTCTCTTCCCTGTATGATGTTTACACCAGTCTTTCCTCCCTGTATAGGGTTAACCCACCGTCAACTAGCCTTAGCACCAGTTCCGCTCCTCTCTCTAGTGTCAACTAATCACCTGCAACAGGTCAAACACCAGTAGGACTTGCTTCCCTATTGCCAACCTACCCTTGTAGCGGATTTAACCCCAGTCCATCTTGCCTCTCCCTACTGTCAGCCCACCTCCGCACCGGTGTAACTGTCAGCCCACCCCCGCACCGGTATAACACCAATCTTTCTTGCCTAATCAGTGCCAGCCCACCCCCGGGATGGGGTTTGTCAGGGGCGGCTATGCGTGTCACTGCAATGAGGGCTACCACCTCCCCAACTCCACGCTACAATACTTCAACGGGTCCCACCTCGAGCAGTCCGGCGATGCCTTCTTTGAGTGAGTGCCCAGCCAATAATATAACCCAGAGAGTAATTCTATAGACAAAATCTTTTAAAATCAACCAATTAGCAGCACGGGGTTTCCTCAATAATAACTCAAACAACCACATCGCTAGACCCAGGGAAGCGTATCTTGGTAGGTTGAATTCTCCAACTGTCGTATAGACTCGTGTGGACCGCATGCTGAGTTCCCTCGACCGTACCAAACGCAATTAGGCTCACTTTCTCCAGAGTCCTCATTCGCATACCAACTCCCATCCCGACCACGCTGCTCTCACTCAGATATTTAGCCTCAACATCCAACTCAACCAGAAAGAGAGAAAGATGACATATTTCTTTCAGTGTTCCGACGATTTTTTTTTTGCGTATTTGCGTGACGAACTGTTCTCGGATATCTCCAATGTTTTAAGAGACGGTTCAAAAATAAGTTTCCAGGCTTGGTACCCCAGGCTCTCCTCTGAGTTCAGTCTTTGCGGCTGCGGTATGTGCACTCAAAATATGTTCAGCACTATTGTGAATGCGACAATTTCACTATTTACGCAAAGTTGGCCGATTTTCAGACCAAATCCACGGCCTCTAGTTTTTCCCTTCCATGCTCGGAAAATGTTACACAATATCTTCTTAATGCGCGATGCAAATCACTTTCTGGAATTCTCCGGGACAAAGAACGAGTGGATGCCCTTGCTAACTTTGTATCGGCTCTACACTTCCGCCATTCCAAGTTTTCATTAATTTCCCAGAATTGGATATCCACGTTTAATAAGGAAGGTTTAATTCCTTGGGTCAGACTTTCCATCTGATGAGCTAATGATAGCAAAACGCGTCATGGAATGCTAA